>JBCFXI010001190.1:0-68602 GCA_038496175.1 Ampulex compressa
TATATAGTTTTTAGTTATCGTCATCGATTCATCATACCATAATCTTTGGGAACTCCTCCGGGATTAACCAAATAGATCATTTTACCACATATATATTATTCTACGAAAAACAGCGACAATAAACTTTCTTTTTTTATTCCTTCGTGGCTACATTCAATTATAACACTGTAACTGTGCTTTCTCTTAAGGGAATTTGTTCTATAAAGTACGGCAGCGGTTGAAAGAACGTTACTATTTTATTTTCTGAAGAGAAGTTTCCAAATGATTTACTGTAGGTTCTCGACTAGAATGTTTAGAGTAAAACGAAAAGGACTCGAGTCGGATTTAGTAAAAAACCTGAATAGACAGTGATTCTGTGTAATATAACTTGATTTACTAGCATTAAATTTAATTAAAATAAATAAATTAATGAACGAATAAATTTGATTAAAATTTACTATAACGCAATTGTGAGGTACAGAAAGGATGTATATGAGTGAATAACGAGTTAATACAGACAGGAGATATATGAGAAATTAAGAAAATATAAAATACAATTTCAGAGTTTAAACGGTGACTTGGAACACTACGGTCGTGGGTACTGGTTTTGGGGGTGGAGCGTGAAAGGCTATCGTAAACGTGAGGGCTTACGATCTTGCGATATTTTACGTATTTTACCTGGTCGGTTTCGACGAAGACGCTGTCACCTATAGTCGTAGAAGGAACAATCCGCTCTCCGATACAGAAAAACAGATTTTTTCACCTTTCTAATATCCGTATCTACTAATCAGCAGTACATACGGAATCATTAATTTATTCTGTGACTCCTGAAGGAAAACAAGGAAAAGTTAAAATACAATCGCGGCGGTGTTACGCGGTAGGAATCAATTGGTCAAGCTTTATACACATTATAATTAACACGCGCGCTGTTTTCAAATTGCGCAGAAATAAATAATTATGGTTGTTACAATACGTACCGACATATTTAATTGTATTATTCACAGAATTGTGGAAAAATAACATTGTAGAACCTGATATAACTTATCGCTATTAAGAAGGCGGGAAAAGAATGAATTATCTTTTAAATAAAAAAAAATATCCTGTAAGAAGAAACTTTTGCGTCAGAGTTATTACGTATAACGCTTTCGTAACATTAATTGCTCAACCGATCATTCCAATGTAAAGTGAACTGTGGTTTAATCAAGAATCGTGCCATAGCTCTGAAAAGAACCATTTCACAGCTTTGAAAAAGAGCATTATAGCTCTGAAGAGAAGCATTTAATAATCAGTCCTCGCACAATTACTTGATTTAATCCTTCCAATCGATTAATGTTACGCAGTCGTTATACGTAATAACTCGGATGCAAAAGTATCTTAAGTACATTTTTTCAATTTTAAACAATAATTCGTTCTTTTCCCGCCTTCTTGGACTAGCAATAAGTTATATTAAGTTTTGTAATGCTGCACGTTTCTATGAATAATATAATAAAATATTGTATGTCAAAGTATATTGTAACGAGCATGATTATACATTTCTGCGCAGTTTGTAAATAACGAACATGTCGATCATAGCCTATAAATCTCAACTGATAGATTGCTGCCTGGCACCGTCACAATCGTATTCCAACTTCTCTTTGCTCCGCTTTAGAGGTCAAAGAAGAAATTAATGATCTCGTGTGTACCCTGAGTGACGATAGACATCTGCACGCCGATAGTCATACCTATCTACTCCCATTAATGTCCCCCATTGGTGAAGGAACAAATTATCTGTATTCTTCTTATAACCGCGGTCGCTCGAGAAGAATTAATGATTAGAGAACCAAACAGTTACAATATAATGTACACGTATACTTATTTGGTTAAGTCATTTTATCATGACTCTAACTTATTTACTTTGTACAATAACAGATATTTATATAAAGAGTACTACTGAAGCAGGCGGCGGAATTTAGTACTGCATTCGATTTTTCTTAAGAAACAAAGAAGTTAATACAAATATAAACCAAAAAATTATAACTGAAAACCGAAATTTCCTTTTGGATATAAACACTTTTGTATGTGATAGAGCATTCAAATCATGTTTAAAGTTTACGTTAAAAACTTCTTGGAAATGTTTTACTTCTGCGAATCAAAATTTGCACAATCGAAAATAAAATTAATCATTTAAATAATATCATTTCAACTATGAAACATTCAGATAAGAACTGATCTAATATGACTTACGCTGACAAAAATGTTTGTATCTGAACCACATAAAGTATGCTGTGAAAGATTTATACATTATTACGATACTTTATTATTGACAAAAGTGTTGATAACTCGAAAAGAAAGAGTTTCCAGAATTATGTTTGAGGATTTTCTTTCATCTACCAGAACCATAGAATGCAACATTGAAGTTTAGTCACCTATTTCTAAGTTAATTTATAAAAAAAAATAGTTACTATGTACAAAAAGAATCGCTTAAATCTTTTCTCGTAATGTATTTACTAGAATAAGAAAAACAGTCCGAATGTTTTTCACACATGCACTGCGGTCATATTTCTCGCGTACGCATGGCAATTTACGAACCTGTCAAGAGTGTGAAGACGTAGATTCAGTGTCGGATCGCGCGGATGCCCAGAAGTCGTAGTGTCACGACGATTTCTGGAACGATGGTCCCTCAGTGCTGCTGTATCGTACAAAGCTGCGCTGTAATGTCTGATGTAGGATCTTTGGGTAATAGCTGAAAGCACATATAAAAAGTTGGCGGTGAGTTAAATCGTGATTCATACGTTTGTTGCCAAATAATGAAATTTCAAGTTTGACAAGGGTTGACAGATAACTTTTATTGAAAGGACTACCTTTTCTTGCATTATTTTAGAGTATCGAATTATTTGTAAGTTGTGTACAAAGTGCCTCGTAATTTTTAAATGTAGGCTGTAGTAATATTAAGAATATAATATATTACTATATCTGAAATAAGTATAGGTCATGATGTTGGTGAAGCTTATTTATTACATGTTTTGTTCGCAAGACCACAGATTTATTTATTAAAAACTGCATGATAGTTAGTGATTGGACTATTAACCAAACAGCGTGACTGCAAAATAACGTTGACAAGGTACACGTTTGCTACTGTATATGTAATGCCATTTATCCTGGAAGAACTACTAGACACCTCATAAAATTAACATGATATACATGGAAATTTATCGTGGGAAAAATTATGACGAAAGCGAGCAGAATAATTTGGGAAGTATATGAAGACAGAATAATGTTAGAGAGAATGTACAACCCCAAGATTGCACAATGAAGATTCCAATTAAAAATGCTAATTCTTACGTGTACAAATTCAGACATTTATTCTCTCTGTCTAAAATCAACGTTCTTTATTTTAACATTATACATCGTAAATGTAGTAAGGTTATTAAAGACAATGATAGGCACTTGAAAAATCAAGTATCTTCAAGAATAATAATGTTTAAGCATATTTTTGTAGTACGTGTTCCTCTATGCTTGGTTTTTTAATATTGGACTCAAGTGAAGTCGCGTGAATATTTCTTTAAACAATGCTGTTGCTAAAAGTTTTTTCTATATAACGTGAATGATATGAAACTACAAATATTCTATAGAAATATTTTTTCCAATGTTAATATTTTCAGAGTATTCAAAAATATAGATGTTTTGTGACATACAACTCTATATATTTGTGTTCCACAATTCACCTGTACGTTCGCGTGTATTTGCTTACGTGAGCATGCATGCGTGCATGTATTTATATTATGCAGAAAAATACATTAAGTCATGTATGATCACACGATCTTGAAATAAATTTGATCATATAATATGTATCATGACAATTTAAAAAAGTATTTAGATCTCCTTACCAAAATAAACTACCCAATGTATAAACAATTGAATCCTCAGAGTGGGACTTTCAGTAAGTCGTTAATACTTTTTCTGGCAATGTTATTACCTTTATTAGATACAAATTTGACAAAGTCGCAAATTCTTCAGCTAGGATGTAATTTACATTTCATTATTTGATCTTAGTTATTAGTTTTATGAGCGGCGGTATACATGTACTCTTCGTTTAAGCGTGGTAAACATGTTATTTATTGGGATATCATACATGTTCTTAGCTATGGACTAAAATTTATAATTCAATACCACTTATACAATAAATAGTAAAGCATTTCTACCTAACCGAAATATATCAGCAGATATGTAATAAAAGTTTTAAAAAGAAAGAATTACAAAACTTTAAAATATGCATGAATTTTGGAAAATTTATTACTATCTTTTTGTAGCACAAATTTTGCACTAAAGATGGATCATTATTTTGGATATAGATAATGACGATTGTCACATGCTTACAGACAATTTGCTTCAATAATTTTCTGAATACTATTATATATAGTTAAGCAGCTCAATATGTACAATTATAATTCCATAATTAGGAAGAAAATTCCCCAAAAAGTATAGTTGAAAAAACGCACTTGGTAATTTACACGTAATTTGCGAAACTATGCTTGAATTTGCCTGTATCAGTCCGTAAAATCGTTAATTCATGAAGTATGCGAGTAGTTAAATTGGAAATGGGCTATCGTTGATTGTCGAGAAGTACAATTACACGAGAACATCGGTGAGTAAATTAGGAACGGGTTGCATGTATTTACAAGCGATGATAATGCCGACCTTTACATTCTAGACGATAAGGTAACGCGATGTATGTCGTGGATTATCTGTACGACGTAGAAAATGAGTACAAAATGCTAAACTACCGGTTCCCGATCCCCGATAAAGTTTGCATGTTCAATCATATCCTTTCAATACTCCGACGGATTTCGTGCCGTGAAACCGTACCGCAATAACGTTTTATTCGCGCATGCCGCCAGCGTATTAATAAAGGAAACTTATTGTGCTTCTCTAAAGCTCCCGATAACAGATTTTTCATTTTTCCATCTCAAAAACGATAAACATGCGTCTAGAAAAAAATCAAATTACAAAAAGGATTTATTTTTTATGTCGATGGAAATATATTTTAGTTTGGTTCCGTGTGCATAATAAAAAACGAGAGAAATAAGACAGGAATCCTTTTCCAAAAAGCACCGGATGTGTCACAAATCTTTGCGCCAAATTAAAAAAAAATACATATCCTGTACGTAGATAAGATAGACGTTTGAGTAGAAAATAAACGAGATCAACGATAAAAGGTTATAGAAATGATGTACGCAACTATTGTACGTTTGTAAATTATCAGTTTTTAGATAATAGTTTTAAGACAATATCTCAATAGCATTTTACTTTTTCTTTGTGCTTGCAAACATCATTAGGTTAGACGAGACAGCTTTCAAAAATATAGAGGCTGCCTCACCTAAAGCTGAGCGAGTCACTCCACGACAATACGATGTACGTTCGTGCTGACAATGCTAATAATATTTTCGAAGAATTTGAATATGAAGATATAAACAACACGTTTCTCTTAAGATAATGCCAAAAAACGTCCACGGCTTACGTTGTTTCTATGAGTTAAATTGGTTTGTATAAAAGAAGAATATGGAAAAATGATAGCACAGTTCCGTGAGAGTTAAAATTCTGATGCAATATCAAAAATGTGTGCACTTTTCTGTCAACTCTTCTTGTGAGCTATGATCCAAATAAAAATTTCATTAGTTGCCTTTTTTAGTTATTCATAGTATGGGATCAATCTTTATTTTCGTTTCTACCATAAATTCTAGGGTTTTTTTTAGAATATTTACGATTACATTTCGGCTACATCATCTTTTTTCAAGTTCAAAATTTTCTTCTTTAATTGGTTTAATAGAGTTTCACGATCCATATTAATTAGTGTAATTCAATACATTACGATAACTACTTTTCCTATTTTTAATTTACAATGCATAGCATTGGAATATGAACGAAAGTAGGACGACTCGATATTGCTTTGTCAGTAGACACTTTTTTCTATTTCTTATGCTTTGCTATCATTTTTTTGCACCATTTTTCATAGAAACCAATACAAATTCTTAAAAAAAACGTAATGATCGTTTTTTTTGCATCATCTTAACACTTGGCATGCGGGCAACGTACTTTCACGTTTTTCGCTGTCTGTTACTGGAGCGCGGGTCACGTAAAAATACGTATTTAGTAGATGTACGCTAGAGGGCGAGTATGGTATAAATACTATGGATGTTGTATGTATTATATGTCATTATAATTCTAATTAATTCTATGACAATTACTTAGTATAAAACCGTACAGTGGAACACACATTACGTGTTTCCTTTGCAATTAAATACGACCAGTCTATTTTCAACGGTCAAAAAACAATTAAGGATCTCAAGTATTTTTGCATTCGTTCTATCTCTAGAAAACGAAGTACTCGAGGACGGTTCCCTGGAATTCGTAGGAAACGAAAATATTGGATCGAACGTTCTGCGTAAGGAGAAAATTGCGGGGAAGGATTTGAGGGCGCAGGCTAAACGCGCTGCGGCGCCGTGCACCGAACGGGTGCTTGAAATATCGAGAAATATAAATGCAAATTGCCTTACGGGTACGTTTCGCCCTACGAGCCTCCGTTGTGCTTGGCTCAAGCAGTTCGGTTCAATTTATCTATTTAGCGCACGCAATGCCGGCGATGGCATAATGGGCCTCCGCCCACCAGAAGTGCTTCGTTGACGTTATCGGCCTGATTTCATAACGAAAAGGCACGAAAAGCCGTTGGCCTATTAATACAGGTAATCGATCAGCTGTGAAATGGAATACGGTGTGCTGACAAACTTGTTTGTTATGCCAAGTTTTTATTTATTTATACTAATGCATAAGTATTGTCTATTTAATAATTTTTTGTATCTGCATGAGAAATGCAGATTCTCACACGCTTGTCACCCTAGTGCTGCTTGTCAATTAAGTATTGGTAAATCTTGACTTCAAATTTGCAATGTAATGTCACGACTTGTGACAAAAGTTCATTCATTACCGATTTCTATCCCCAGTTTCCTGTTTTGTGTAATTTCTCTTTTCTTTTTTTTGAATACATATGTAAAGGAATACATACGTCAAACAATAGTAAGTCTCGATGAATCAGCCGCAATGCAGTTAAATTCGTTATAATTATACAAAATGCAATACAATGTGATCCACACAGACGACATTACTTTCTGGAGTGCTGATAATTTAAGCACAAAGCTGCTTTTACATTACTGTACTGTATATCTGTTGATTATTAAGCTAACACGTTTTTCATTTTTATTATGTTAAAGCATTTAACAAAAATACAAATTCTACTTGTAGCAACCCTTTAATATGTAATAAAATAAAGAATGTATTTCAAAGTGTATTATCCTCAGAATGTAGAACAAGGGCGGATAAGTGATATCATTCTCTTTAATGTGGGCTTGAAATGAATTATATACGGTTTAGTGCTCCATAACGCGAAGGCTCATACAAAAAAATCATATGCATAATAACATGAAAGTGAATCTTAAAAATACTACATAGATGCAAATAATGTACTTATTTGTGTATAGTATTAAAAGCTGATTTCTGAGATAAGATGTAGTTATTCTTCAATATCTTCTTGTCGAATATGATTTAATTAATATGCTATGTTAGTGGTTCTAGAGAGCAGATGTTCTATGGTAAGGTGCATTCTTAGTGAATTGAAGAGCAATTGATGTTCATACGACGTTCCTGCTTTATCACGAACCCTCTTCAAGTATATTACCTAAAATTATTACAAATTGCGTTACAATATTACAATGTAATGTAAATGAAATTGTTGTAGAGAATATGGTGCGGTTTAGGTGAAATTTCTGAGTCGAATTAATGAACCGACGGTCATAGCTAAGAAAGCTGTTGTACGATTAGTTATATTTTTAAATGTATTGCTGTTTGTATATTATCTATTATGTAATGTTATTATTTCAGTTTTTGTTATTTTCTTCAATTGGGATTGCGCACGGAAAACTTAATTTACAACTTAGAGCTGTTGTAACTCAGTGAAAACGGAAACTACTTTGAAGTCAGATTAAATTTTAATATTGATTTTTTCACGTTGGTTTGGTAATATCCAGTACTAGAAATCCACGTTCTCCGGTTAATATATAGACTTTCCTTCTCGCATCACATCTTTCAAAAAATGCAACGTGATCACTTCGCTAGTGATATATTCTAAATAATAATATCTACCCCAGACTCTTAGTTGACACCACGATTAATTAGTGTCTTAAAAAATACATACGGCCCACCATCAATAAAGAACCTAAACTTCAAGATAATGCAAGATATATTCCTATTCCTTTTTATGGATACATTAGCAATAAACTTAGTAGCATTCTTAAAACACATATTTACAAATTTGCTTTTATACCACAGAATAAATTTAATAAGATAATCACATTTGATAAAGATCGGAATAACAGAAATAATATCAGTAATGTGGTCTACAATATTAAACTCATAAAATGTGATAATATCAGGACCTTGAATATGATAAGTTCTCGCCGTTTCTTGGCAGATAGTATTGCCAGAACTATGTGGATGTAATTTCAGATGGTACGCATCTACGAGGAAGTACTATCCGTAAGTTTGAACTTCAGTGTATGTTAGTTCGCCACAGTGTAAACAAAGTTTCTTTTTCTTAGTTCTAAAAATGTTGCAAAACAGCCACATGATGCAAAACCGGTGAAAACCTACTTGGAAACGCTTAAATGGAAAGTCTTGCTCCACCCGTCAGACACTTCCCCTTATTATTATCATTTATTCCGTTCGATGCCACATGGCTTGGCTGAGCAGCGCTTCCATTCTTATGAAGGTACCAAAATATGGATCGATTCTTGGATAACCTCAAAAGACGTGTCGTTTTTCATCGCATGTTAAGACACACAAGGCCACATGTGTAAGACATATTTTTTACCTTATACTTTAAATAAAGCATTAATTTTCACAAAAAAAACTGTGAGAACTCATTCAAGGTCATAATAGTTATATCGGTTAATCGAAACACAAATTCTTCACTCGCATCAAAGAACATGTATATAGTCTGCGGAGAAAAAATCAGTCATCGCTCTGCACGACTAATAAAGTAGCCGCGAATTTGATTTAAAAAATACAGTAATACTCGACTACGAACCGCATTACTTCAAAAAACTTGTCTTCGAACTACTACATGTAGAACTAGAACAAAACCCCTTGAATTTATAAACACCTGGAACCTCAACTCTGCTTACAATATTCTTTTAAAGAAAATTGCAATACCATTTCTAAAATCATACCTCCTGTCGAATTCCGTTCTCTTTCCTCACGTTTTGAATAATACGCCGCAAAGCAAAACAATTTCACCATTTGCATAAACTCTTCCACGCCTGCGTTTTAAACGATCTAAATGTTAGTTAGTTGGTTTCTTCGGGGTGGTCAACATCGAAGTCTGCCGCTTAGAACATTACCAATCACAGAAACGAGAAAAACGTATAATAAAACATCTAAAGAATAATCGTTGCTGAAAAATATCAATGGATATTGATACTAACAAGCAAACCGGAAATAATTCCATATTAAAATTTTAATCAGACTTCAAGGTAGGTTCTGTTTTCACTGAGTTGCAACAGGTCGAAGTAGTTCATTAAGTTCTCCGTACGCAATCCCAACTGAAAAAAAATAACAGAAAAACAACAAAAACTGAAATAATAACATACCATAATAGCTAATTCCTTTACATACATAAGTAATTATACAGCACCTGTAGAATGTACACCTTTCTTGTCTATGAACGTTGGTTCATTAATTCACCTCAGAAGTTCCACCCGAACCGCACAATATTCTCTACAATCTCGTTTACACAACATTGTAATGTTACAACGTAATTTATAACAATTTTAGTAAATCTAGCTGAAGAGAGCTCGCAATAGAGCTGAAACGTCTTATGAATATCAATTGTTCTTCAATCCATCAAGAATCCACTCTACCTTGGAACATCTGCTCGCTAAGACCACTAACATAGCATATTGATTTCTGGGAACCGATGTTGCCTTACAAATGTAAATACGCTTGCTATTGAAGGGATGCAAGTATAAGAGAAAGTGAGATAGATAAAAGCTTCCCGGAATTTACGTCGTAATAAATTTTCTAACTTGAGTTTGCTGTGGTCTTAGCGAACAGCAGTGTATTCAAAGTGAACAGGAAAGAAAGAAAGAACATTTGAAGTTCTCACTACGGCCTCTGTGCAAGCCCTCTTCAGGTGTATTTATAAAAACAAACTGAATATACAGAAGAATATTTTAGATATAATGTAAAATGGAAAATACGAATTAATAATATAAGATAAACAGAAAGCGTTAACATGTGGAAACGGGAAAATAGTCCGGCGTGAGAATACATCAATTTTCCGTAGATTATAAGAACGTGGACCGATTGAAGAGTGTTTGGGCTATAAGGCGACGACACAAGATCAATATAGACAGTGCATGGCTTGGTTTTGGGTGTCGCATGGTTTAAAGGAATGCACGTAGCCGATGAGCGTAAGAATGTCTATGAACGAGAGGGGGTGCGTGCAGGGATGCTAAGGAGGAAGGGCATGATTTAGAAGAGGGAGAATCTTGGGACAGAATATATAGGACAGTCGAGAATGAAGAGTCAGAGAGAGCAGTAGAGAACAGAGAGTTAAAGAGTACAGAGTAAAGAGTAACGAGTAAAGGGTTATAGAGTAAAGAGTAAAGGGCATAGTGTCAGAGTAGAGAGCAGAGTAGAGTTAGTGTAGACAAACAAATTATGTAAATGGTATTTTAGTAATAGTAATAAACTATCCATCTTTATCGACACAAATGGCTGGCGAAAAAATACTTGAATCTGACCATCCATACAAGGAATAAAATCTTAATCAATCCCCACAAACATATATGTAATTCACTTGGTATAAATTAAGTAAAGACATTATGCGGCACTCAGACATGGATTATTATTATCGTTTTTTATTTATTCTTCTTTTTATGAATATTTTAGCAGCATTTGGATATATTCGGAAGAAAGTTCGATGATGTGTGTGACTATGGGAAAGAACCTATGAAAAGAAACCAGGATTTGAGATGTATAAAAAGAGGAGGGTGAAAGAAAGACCAGAAAAGCAGACAGAACCCACCTTTGCATAACGGTTTGGTGATCAAATTTAAGAATCAAAAGCTGAATGTGTGTGGTGAGTAAATCAGATCTGAGTGATATATATTGGTTACACGTTGTATGATTTGGTGTCTGGTGATTGACCCATTATTTAATGTTGTACGGTATCTGTCGGAATATATCAATTTCAGTCTAAGTTGTCAAAGGATAATGGAGTGATTGTTAGTAAGTCAGTTTTTAAATATTTCATTTACGTATAATGTAATATAGGAGGGAAACTATATATAACGGTGTGAATAGGTAAATGCAGGATGTGCATTACAAAAGGGCGGGATATGGATATATGGGATGCTGGGTATGAACTGTTAGATTGCATGGTCATTTTAGTTTATCAAACAGATTGTTGTAAGCTGAGTTGAGATTTATGGTGTCAGTTTCTAAGTTTATGCTTTTGAGTTCGATTTTTATGTGTATCATTTTAGACAATAATCTTTTGCGGTACTATGGCTCTTGGTTAAGAATGGAGACGTTGTCGAAATCAAAGTTGTGGTTGGCTTCATGGTGGTATTGAACTACTACGGTTGAATTATTATTAAGGTTATAGATGCCTTCTTTGATTATAGTAAAGAATTTCCTTTTTATTTGTCCGATGTAGCAGTTACTGCATTCTTTGCATTAAATTTTATAGACTACATTTTTTGTGTTATGCCTGACTTCTCGGCCTTTGCCTAGTTTTATGATGTTGCCGAGACTGCTATTAGGTGTATAGGCTGTTTTTAAATTATGTTTATTACATATTCTACTGAATTGATGTATGGAATAGGTAGGAATCGGCCATTAAGTTTATGATTCAGTTCTGTATTAGGTGTGGAGTGTCGAATTTTTTAAAGACGTTTATGAATGTTGGAGTTGATAAGTTTTAAGGGATAGTTGTTATTTAATAATACCTGTCTGACAGATTCTTGTTGTGACAAGTTTTGTTGTGAAATTCAGATGTGAATGAAAGGAAACTGAAGTAGAGAAAATGGAAACTGTTAAACTTATACATGTCAACGAGCAAGATGAATGGAAGTACCATTCGTAGTTACATTTTCTGTTTCTCATGTTCTGCCTATCTTTAGTAATTGATTACCGGCCCTGCAACCAGGTATTCCGTTCTCAACAAAATTTGTCATTACTTATGAATCATATACAATTGGAATCAGCTGCGAAAAATAGTAAAAGGAATACGAGTCCAATTAGTCGAGCGAATGTCAACCCATGCATATTATTGGCTAAGCGAGCATGCACACTATTCGACCGCGTGACACAAGCAGTGGACGAGAGATATCGAAAAATCGTGAGATAACAGCAAGTAAGCGATGACTTTTAAAGCATGCACGTATAAACATAAACAGAATCATGGTACGCGAAAACAGTAAATCGTAGGGTTTCGTAGATTTCCCGTAAGCGCGGGATTTCTACTCCTTTGCAACTCGTGACGTCATCAGCCTAAATGTGGGCGCTGGAGAAACAGCAAAGGTGGAGATAGGCGTGCTCAGCCAAAGATCCCCTCTGGCTCCGTGTTGTCGCACCAATTGTGTTAGCTCATGGCAAAAGTATACAAACTCTGCATTCTACTATTTCATAAATCTTACAATACAGAAAAATGCATGCAAATATTAAAGTTATTAAAGAGACGTATCAACTGTTAACTCAACTGTATACATGTAGTGCGATACGAGTAAACAAATGAATATGAATCCTACATTATTTCTACTTTTCTGCTTGTAATACTAATATAGATAATACTAAGATTATAATCGATAACGGTTCTGCCTCCACAGAAAGTGATTGATACTGTTTTCTTTCTAGAAGAAAAAGAAGAAGAAGGAGGAGAAAGAAACTGAAAATATTGTGACTTTAGAGCTCGAAAACGGACAATAAATGTACAGATATTACACTCTACCTATGTGTATATATTTATTTTGCTTGCAGGTAGCACCTTTGTAGTTAATGGGTAGTGAGGTGGCAATCTTTAAAAATGTTATAAGTGCTTTTTATTGCCAAAGTGTCTTCACGAAAATATATTTTGCTGTATATCGAAGCCTTGATGAGCATGCTACAATGCAGTCTTCCAATTGATGATAGAGAATGCACGCGTTTTGGTGGAGTAGATATATATGTGCGTGCGTGCGTGCGTGCGTGCGTACGTGCGTGCGTGCGGCAGTTTCTTTTATATCGAACCCATTCTATCACTTCCGATTGCCTCTCACCTAAATATTCTACTAAACATGATAAGCAGATATATTAAAATGATTTAGTAGTACTATAAAACATGTAGATATGGGCTCTCATTCACCCTTGTCAATAGTCAAGCCTTAATATTACTATTTTAATTATTTATTATACATAGATAATCATGTTTGATAGAATTGCGCACATTATGCAAAGAACATTTCTACGATTTAGGACGTTTATATAGCGTTCATTGTGATGTACTTTCATCAAAATTACTTTCAAATTTTTACGCATAAATAAAGCTTTGAGCTTAACCTCCATGGAATTTTATATTTTTGTCAAAGGAAAAGAAAACCAGATACATTTAACGGCAATTAGCATACAAATGATGCTGTAGCTCCGATTTGTAATATTGGGAGAGTGCAAATGTTCGTGCGGAGTTTCTCATAACTCCATCTATTGAAACTCCGCACGAACTTTTGCATTCATCTAATAAATTGTAAATCCTAAGTAACATAATAACCAAGTCTAAGTAAAACAAATAAATGAAAAATAACTTAGAAATTATTATGAGTTGTGGAAGATTAAGAAACTGGTTGAACGATATTTTCGAGGCTTCGAAATGCTAATTATTTACAACCCAGGATTGCGTAACTACAAATTTCCACTTACATGGCTAATATTTAACTAGCTGTTGTGCTATCTCAGGTATGTAGAAGATGGAAAAAGTATTTAGTAAAGTATTTATTAAAATAACTGTCAATTATAAAAACTTAGAGCAGTTGAAATTTTTGGAAACCGTATAAGAAAGTTTAAAACAAATGGTTTTTAATAGAGAAAGGATTATCTTTCCAAATATATTTTCAATAATTTTCCAAAGTCATCTTATCCAATTTCTACGTTGCAACTTCTACCTGGAAGGAGTTTATCGATTTGTCAATTAAAGAAAATCTATGTAAAATCAATTTTAACCTGTTGGTGTTTGACCGGACAAAGTTTGCAGACTTCTTAATTTCGTAAGTTCCTTGAACAAAGTATTACAATACAAGAAATACCAATTCATTACTATCGGGGGAACAGGTAATCCTTTATCCGTATTGACGGATATCACTTAAAAAATTAAATAATATTTTATACGCTTCAACGATCACGATAAATCTCGACACGAAGACCGGCTGTATTTTCTACTTCCATCGTTATCTTGTCAGCCGTGATCCAACCCTCCGCGAGATCTTTTTAGAGAATTTGTTGCGATTTCAACTATTCTTCAAAGTCACATCAAGAAGTTTCTACAACGAACATTTAACCTCGTAAATGCAAGTGACGTGTTAACGCGTCATACGGAAACCAAACCAGAGCAGATATGACGTGCATAAATCATATTCTGCTGATCCTTTTTTGTAACCCTTAAATTTTTATATTTTTGTTACTCGTCTTTCATTAAAGCCAAATAGGCAAAGTAGGATGTGTAAAAAAACTTTGAATGTTTAGTTCGTCGTATTCGGACCTTGTTAAATCAACAGAGACGGTTTCGGGTTTGTTGTAGCGAAGTCGACACCCGATCTTATTATTCCCTGCTTGCCCTACTGATCTAGGAAATGTAAATTCATGTCTTGCCGGCTATAGATTTTGCAAGTAACGCCTCAAAAGATTTTTATGGTTATCAAAATTTCTCGTTTCCAAATAGCGGAAATATCCCTATACCTATAGAAGATTTAGAATGGCAATTGGAATTCTTTAGGAAATTGCTTCTCACTACACTGGCAGGTCGGACAAATTCAGAGGGAGCACGCGAATGTGAGCTTGACAGATATCGCGTTCCTCAGAATATAGAGAAGGTTCATGGTTTTGAGAAAAGTTCATGGTTTGACGCAGTAATATATAATAAAACTTTTTTACTTTAATTTTTTTTTAAAGACAAAACGCTTATTATGATAAGGATGAGATTTTGCAGATAAAAATAAGATCAAACATAATATTGTGAGAAAGTAAAAATAGTTCGGCGTGAGAATGAATAAATATTTTAGAGTATAAGTGCGTGCGTTCGGAGGAAAAATGTTTAAGCTATAAGGCGCTGAAAGCAGAGATTCGGGGACAGAGTGCGTAGTTTAGTTTCTGGTGACGCATGGTATTGTGAAACGCATGTGGCCGATCAGAGTCAGAGTCCAAATTAGAGAGCAGAGTAAAAAGTCAGGGTCAGAAACACAGTAAAGAGTTAGAATACAATATAAGACTGAATTATCTATGTCGTAATGATATCAAGTCGTTGAAGATGGAATACTGGAAGTCAACCACCACATCAAACCCAGAATATAATTAGGACCACATTTACTTATCTAATACTGATTTTACAACTTATTTTTTTTTATTATTGCCTTGAATATAATAAAAAACGGAGTATTAGCCATATTTGAAATAATAGTAATGGGAAAATATTTGTCTGCAAGGACGGGCTGCTCCTGATTTATAAACTGCGCAGAATCTTATAATTATGATCGGTGTAATACATATCGATATATTTAATTGTACTGTTGATACAAGCAGGCTAATATATTATTATGGAACCTAATATAAGTTATTGACAGTATAAGGAGGTGGAAAAGAAGCTTTAAACATTTAAAAAATGTCCTTCAAGAAGAAATATTTGCATTTGAGTTGTTTCTTATAAGGACGTCGTAATATTAATTAACTGGAGAATCGCGCGCGCTGCGTATAACTCGGTGCGACAGTATAGTTGTTTAAAGAAAAAAAAAGAACGTCTTTTATTACAAAATGTTCTACCAATGAGTTTTATTACAAATTCGTAATACAATGTTATGTATTTCGATTAAATATTATGAATAAAGCTTCACACGGACAAAAACTATTTTCTGCTTGAACAATTGGCGAAGCACTTTATGTTACAAAGTTATATGAAATAATTCAGATACAAAAGTTTGTTCTCGAAAGACGTTTTTTTCAATTTTTAAAGCGAACACCCCACCTTTTTCCTTTCCCTATTATAGCTGTGGTATTATGGATTTATGATTGATGATATATATAGTTTATGAACGGAAATAATGTATACATAAGCACTATTGGCACTAGTCGGATATAACGGAATATAAAATTTGTCTAGTCGTCGCACTTCTTAACGAGCTTTTTTTTATGTCAGGGTGAGTTTAGTCGATGGTAAAACAATTCTGCATAACCATTTGTCACATGTCACTTATACGTCGAAAAAGTAATTTTGCTCAAATATGATATAAAAGTTATGACAAATGCAAGAATGTTTGAAAACTTCTGTATAACTTTTGTTGAATTGCTATATTTGGTTTTTATTTTGTACATATGTAAGATTTTATTTGTAGATATGTAATTTTTTGCACTCGCTACAAGCATCTGATTTTCTGTTAAATATACACTCCACCTACATATATATGAGTGATACAAATTTATGCGTCTATGTTATTAGACAAATATTTCTTTCTTTCTTGTTGACATTACTTAAATAGCATTTCTTTCGTCACTATTATCGCAACATAGCTTATGCATTCAGCGAAAACGTGCTAATGTTCTACGTGTACAAGACTAGATAACGATATTTTATAAATTAATATTTAGCTTTATTTTGATCCACAAAATCTGATCAATATGGGAAAAAAGTTTTCAAACTAAGAAAATGTAATTAAAAAAGTTAATGATAATACTTTTTAGGATAGGTCAGATGTTTCCTTTGTCTCAGCTTGCATTTGTTTTTTGTTGAGGCTCTTTTTGTTAAGCAGAATACAAAAGGAAGTCACAATTCTGGAATACCGTCACCTGCCTCGTAAATGTCACAAATGATATTCATATTAAATTACAGTTATAAAGAGTATACTGCATTTTCCTAACGGTTCACAGGTAGGGCGGGTTGCATGGTTGCGTTAGTGGGCAGAAGAGTAGGTAAACAGATACTGTTAGAATCAGCTAAAAATACCAAAGGGTTGGCGCAGAGGCAAAGCGGGCCTCTCACTAAACGCGCCTATCCTCAGTTTTGATGCTTCTCCAATGCCAACATTTCGGTTGTTGACGTCACGAGTTGCAAAAAAGTAGGAAGTCCGCGTTTACGGGAAAACTATCTATGTTTACGTAAATGCTTTAACCTTTAGAAACCCGATCTTGCAAATTAAGCTTTAAAACATACCAATGTATTTATTGCAATTATCAGATAAAAAGCAAAATAATTAAAAAAATCACAATACACATTTTACATACTTGTTTTGAAAAAAGGCAGGTATCAATTTTGATATTTTAGGCTTTTCTTCGAGCAAAACAGGCCCTTGCTGAATGTAATTATATTATAGTAAAAATAAGTCACCTACCTCCAAAGATTTTTATTTTTCGGAAAAGTGAAATGCTTCAAAGATTTATTACGCTAAATTTTTTCTAAAAATATGTCAATACAGCGGGAAATCAAAATGTCATATTATTTGAACGATTTTGATCGAAAAAACATTATAAAAAATTATATTAAATATTGAAAAAACATTGTGCAATGGTAACATACATACAGCCAAATATCAGAAATAAACCAATTGCAAGTCTATAATTCGATTTAAAAGTCCGGTATCACATTTGAAACTTACGGCATTTAAAGGTTAAGACTCGACATTTATTTCGCGCTATCTCATGCAATCTTGACACTGCGTTCCCTCTCGTCCATTGCGTTTGTCAGGCGGTCGCATTAGTGTGCATGACCGCTCCGCGAATAACACGCTTGACTCGAAATTGTAGGAGAAAATACAGACGTTTCCGCCTTTCCTCCAACTAATTAGACCGGCAATTCTTTCACTGCTTTTCTTAACTAATTTCAACTGTCTGTAGTTGTATATACAATATAAATTTACGCAATTAAATCTTGGTCCGATATTTCTTATGAAAATATGATACTTCGATTAAACTTATGCTGTCATGCCGTTCAAATTTGTCCAAATAATCAATTTCTTAGTAATTTTAGTGTGATCGTGTATAAATGAGTTCCTAGTTCAAATACATTTATTGTAAGAGTAGCGTCGATACTTTCTACGTTATTTAATTATAATAAAAGAAAACGTCTAAGCGATTGAAGGTTGAAGAAAATGGTAAACAATATTGAGAACGGTGAGTTTAACAGTGACAGATATAAGGAGTAATGCCGATGTATCACCTGAAAATACAAATAGGTCTGTTTCTTTCAAGAGTAAAGAAACAAAACTGCTCTGATGAAGAAGGCTCTGTGCTCTGTGAAAAATTATTGCAATTTTTAAAACCATTCATTGCACTGAAAATCGCTTAAATAATAAGCAAAGTCGTAAATCAATACGCACAACAATTCTTAGAAAAAAAATCTTAATCCAAAAAAGAATCGCGCGTCTTTTAAGAAATTAAAAAATGTTTACACAATTTAAATATTTTGTACGGGCACACTAAATGACTTGTGAATTAATCACTTAAGAAATTAAAGAAGTTAATTTGTAAGTAAAAAGGGTCTATTGATTCTTCAACATCAAATTATTTAATTATTATGAAGAAATTTAAAACAGCTGATTTCTAGAGGAAATAAATTGATCGGTTTATCCGATCGTGCAATTTTTTATACAAAATGTTTAAAGCTGTTAAGTTCTAATCAGAAAGGCTTTATCAATTTCATGAACTAGACGCAGCGAATTTCTACTACGGAAGCTGTAGACTAGATTTCTTTCTTTTAAAATCAAATCAATAAATATTTACAAAAAAGTCATACCGCAGTTTTCTTTAAGAGGATATGTGTTAGACAATAGAATTTTGGTATTCATGTTTTCATTGTAATGTAATAAAATATTTTCTACGTGTTCATTGTTTTCAAAGAAAAGAGGACGATCATTTATAATATTGCATATAGTTAGATGCAGTTACGAATATTGCGTAATCTATGTACAACCACGAATATTGACAACAAGGAACATTCTATAATCCGTGAATTGTAATGGTAATTAAAAATCCTATGAATAGAAATTTTGACGGATAAAGTATTAAATTAGCATAAGCAGCACAAATTAGCAAATTTTTATGCAGAAGGTTTAAAGACATTGATTTTTACCAAGAAATGATTATTTCTACTTGTCTTTTTTTCACAATAAAGTTCTCTTCTTTTTAGAAACAATGTTAAGCAGCTCGTTCTGAAGCGGGATATAACAAAACGTTTATAGAACTTGTTATCATTTAAGTTACTTAATTAGCTGATACTTATTGTACGTATGTAAACGTTTGCGACAAATGTCGGCAGCGAAGACAAGAATTGCTTTCCCATCATTTCGTTACCATATCCGGTGTAATTTTCTTTATTCGACATATAGTATATCCCAAGAATTTATCAAGATACTATAATACATTTTAAAATCAAATCAACTATATAAAGAGGGTTTAAAGTAGTTAGTTTATAGTCAGAATAGGTCTATTGGACTTTGAAAGTTCAATACATTCATTAAAAAAAAATGGCTAAATAAAGTAATAAACTTACTTGATCGACTCAGGAAAAATGTATTTACTGTTAGAATATGTAATCCGTGCTAATATATCTGTTCCGGGGCTTCCTAGATCATCAAATCGTTACACTCTCCCTCTCTCCCTCTTTCCCTCTCTCCCCCTCACCCCTTTTCCCACTATCACGCTCTCGCTCTCACCCTCTCCCCCTTTCTCCCTCGGCCCTCCCCACTCCCTCTGAACCACTCATTCAACAAATTGCTATCTACTTTATATATTATTTGAAATATAACCACGTTCTGCCTGAATAACATGGTTCAAATTAAATTCAACATTTACAGTATCTCGATTTTTAACTAAAAACAATATTGATTTTTAACAATCAGGTTAGAGTTTTTACAAAAAGTAAATGAAAACAGTTAGACTTTACTTGAAATATGTTGGTCAATTTAATACTAAACGTACCAAGCGGGGTCCAATGACCCTTTTTGAAAATTTACTTATTATTTATTCAGTCGGTCATCTGACTACGTATTTTTCAGAGGTTTTCCAACTGGTTCTATATTGTAAATTATTTCCGGTAATAAATTAAGAATTTTATACGAAAAATCAAACTTTATTTCATAGGAGGGAAAATGACCCCCTATAGTAAGATTAGGTATATAAAAATGCTGGTACGTTTAGTGTTAAGAGAACCATTGAGCAGTATTCAATTATTTAATAAATGCTTTATCTATTTCAACATTTGCGACAAATCTCGGTAACAAAAACGGGCATTACTTTTCGGATTCTTCGTTACCTTTCCGACCATGATTTTCTGTGCCTTAGATCTCTCACGAGAATTTTCCGAGATCCAAACTATTTTTCAAAGTCAAGTTAGAACCGTGCGTGCACAAGTAGCAACACGGATAAGACACACGGAGCATTATGTCTCCAGGTGCTGGCTTTTCTCACCCCCCGCCTCTTCTACGGATTGTCAGCCGAGGTGGCTGAAATACCACGATCCTTACGTTCCCAAGAGTAACGCCTTTGCGTGCCTAAGATCTCTAGATAGGGGTTTTAGTACATGGATACTGGAACATTAGCTTTATGTAATGCGTTTTAAATTTGCCCTTTATGCCGTGTAACGTATTGGTGGGCCGCACTTTTGACACTATGCCCGAGCAGCGTATAACTTGTTCGGTTAATTGTTCCCGATCAATGGTAATCAGATTTTTATATCTATGCTATGTCAGGAACAGGAGATTAATATTTTCACACTGAAACTATGAAAGTGATCGATGTTATTCATTTGTAATTTCTTATAAAAAAAAAATGCTAACCTTTATGTTTACGGACTTTCGAAGAATCTCAGAAATATTGTTGAAAAAAGAATTCTTTAAGTTGTTACGTGCACCGTCCCTACGCCTATGAAAAAGAAGGTACCGAGACCAAACAACTAAAGTTATCGGTATATTTTCTCCATTTAGTAGTGGACATCCTGATATTTGTAGACTACCTGAGGCACACTCGACTGCGTATTGGAAAGAGTACGAATACCTGGAATCAAGCAGCATTTAGTTTTTTCATAATCAGAGGGTTCCGATTCGTCCTGGTCTAAAGTCACCTCCGGAAAGACTGGGACGCACACGGCTGCGTATCGGTGTAACGGAGAGGATCAAGGGTCAGTTTGATGAGAACTAAGTTCAAATGTAAATCTCGCAGTGGACAAAAGCTAAATGTTAAAAGGTTTTACTTCAAATTAGAATCTTCAATAAAATCTTTTATTTTAAAAGAAGGCTTCGCTGCTCTTGAGGATTTTTCTCAACCTTCTATATCCGTCCTAAAACTATTCATGGAACCGAACATCTTTACGGTGATTTCGTCAAGAAATTCACCGAACCACTCGGAAAATTCGCCCGAGATCGTTAGTCAATTTGCCTCATTCCAAGAGCGTGTCGCGTAGACACGCTTGACCCAAAACCATACATTTCTTGATCTTAAAATTATAATTAAAAATCGGTAAAAACGATAGGTCGTGACAAAATATTAATTTATTATTCTAAACATATCATCAATAACATCAATCTTCAAACAGATACTCAAAATTATTTAAATCAAATTAATAATACTCAAAATTAAAAATAAAATTTAAATTATTTAAATATAAAAATTAAATCTCGTATATTATAGACTACTAGAGGCCATATATTATTAATTGCCAAGCTATACTTAATACAGAAATTAATTTAACTTAATTCTATTTCGTTTCGTTCTCAGATCATGTTTAGAAGCACGCTTTGTTTGCAAACACCACGTCTATTATATAGACACCAGTCCTGTAAGAACCGATCAAAATGTAAAAATGTATATAACTTTCATCATAGTCACTTCTCATCTTGCTAAGAAGTGGGAATATTATCTAACAAGATACCCCATAATTTGATTTTATGTAAATCTTTTTGACCATTTGGCCTATGTTGTATGCTTAATATTATGTACAATATATGAACCTTTCACAATGCCATTGGCTTACAGTATAACATGGATTAATTACTATGAGCTTGTTGTTGTAATATAATTATAAATCATTTTTATTTTTTTCTTTGAAAGTATGCATACATTTTGACATGTCACTCGGATAAGAGTGTTATTTTATTGGTTTTCTTCATTATTAATTTCCAATATTAATCATTTAATTGCATTTATCATTATTAGTGTTTTGTATGTATTAAGAAGGTTCTTACCTGGAGGAACGAGGCGTCCGAATTAACAATAAAGAACCTACACCCCAGATAAATGTCGTATACCTTTTTATTGTTCAATGTATGACCATATGCAATCATTATATAAAAATTATTAAATGGATTAAATTACTTTCCCTGTTTGCTTTCTATTATTTTTATACATAGTTGGAGTACATTTCGGTATATCCAGAATAAGAATTTTGCTTCCTTCAAAAGTACCTTTTATTTTCCACATAAACTGAAATGCTTATCATCGTTATTTAATCTTTATCGTTTAATTAATAACTATTACGTCTGCTTAAGATTAATGTGCAATCGGAAAATAATACAATAAAGTATTATAAATAAGACATTTTCTTGAAATGTAACAATCATTTTTTGTACCTTTGATGTGGATACGAAGAACTGTAATACTCTAACAAACATATATGGTGGACAACATATATGGTTTTCGAAGTAAAGATAACGTGTCAGAACAGTGCACCCTTAGAGACGGGCGGTCGCGTCATAATGTATACAAAGGGCATATGAATTT
The DNA here is from genome assembly GCA_038496175.1 of Ampulex compressa. Lineage (NCBI taxonomy): Eukaryota > Metazoa > Arthropoda > Insecta > Hymenoptera > Ampulicidae > Ampulex > Ampulex compressa. The sequence goes on from JBCFXI010001190.1 coordinate 23,017, forward strand.
TGAGTGTTCTATGCTCTCGAATGTATAAAAGTATATGTAAGTCTATGTGCCGAAAAATGCGTGTCTAGGGCACTGCAAAGAGAGTGGTGAAAAAGCCGTCGGAGAAGAGCGTCGCGTAAAGATAGTCAGAGAAGTCAGGTACGAACAGCAAAGAAGTACTACATAAAGAAATTAGTTAAGTAGTACGACGACCAGATCAATTTTAAATCCCAACTCTCTCCGATTAGAAATAGTTTCAGTAGTCTTTGTATATATATTTTAATTTTTTTATTAAACCGTATTATCAACAACAACCCATATTTTACTACACATATATAAATATAATTACAATTGTAATTAAGAGCGATCAGCTAATTATTAGGAAAGTGCATATTGGTATAAAAAGTCATATTCCTTTTAGTAATCCTTTCTTTAGTCAATAACGGTTTCTCGAGGTTGTATCGGCTTATTGATCCTTTGATGTTGTATCGGACACAGAGTATTTTTTTTATCTTAACGAAAGAGTACTTTGGAAATTGTGGTGTTAATCGTTCGGTATTTAATACTGATTTATAGCGTCAAGTTTTTACCATCTATCCGATAAAACTATCCGATAAAGGCTGAGAATAGCGGAAAAGTGATTAGAAAGAAATCGTAATTCAGTTTGCCATGTTACGATCCGCAAGCTTGTGGAATACATATCTATTAAGTTTGATGACTAAACCATATACATAATTGTTTTATTAAATTTCATCAATAGGTAATATACTGGTGAATATTTATCTGTGTTACTTCCTGCGTTTGTCTCATAACAATTTGTCTAATAATATATCTTGCATTTTGACCACAATATTACCGTTTAATTTTCATTCGATTCGGATTTCGTCGTGTAATACAATGTAGAGGTACCGCGAACGACGCAATAAAAAATTCCTAAACGAATAAGCAGATATGTGTGCGATAGAATATTCTAAAAAAAATGCCTGACTTTTGAAGATTTCATGGGATGATCGCGGAGGTCGTGCTTTACCCACAGGATAGATGTTTTTACGCCTCGTTACGATTGGCTCGGGGTCAGGAGCTTCTTGACCTTTATGTAAGCGTCGTGGAAAAAATGTGGGCCGTTGGGTTGCTACGCCGCAATTCGAACCAGAAACCTTGCTTTTCGGTCAGCTACCGTGACCATTAACTTCTTCTGGTCACATTTAATAATGAAAAATTGTGCATGAAATAACCATTTAATTTTTATTTCAAAAAACCTGTTTCATTTTATAATTTTTACATATTGTTAATTAATATTATATTATTGACATGGATACAATTGTAATTCGTTATGGAATATCGTTATAGAACTTTAAAAAAAATCAACGCGAAAATTTAAAATTGTTCAAGCGTGTGGTACTTTCCAAAACATTCTTATAGATGTAAAGGAATCCCGCATTGTGTACACTGTCAAAGAGTCTCACGTCTAATTTTATTTTTGTAGATTTTGTTGTAAATCTTGGTAGATTTTCTTTTATTATATTCTGGAAAATGTCCCCAACTTTTGACCCGCAACCTATCCAGGGTGTCACTATACGAAGGACGTCCACGAGTTTTATAATCCGGTAATGTAACATTTTGTACAATTTGCTCTACAATGTCAAATCTAAAGTTCCCAATTCCTATTTTTCCGGTATTCTTGACTTTTTAAAGTAAAACACATAGATCGTAAAGCGCAATGTGAAACATACAAAAATGTATTTTTTTTGTATCTCTTCATATATAATATTTTCTCATAAGTGGAAAGCACACCAATTGTTGATTATTTTTATCGACGCCTGCCACTCCATTATTGTACTCAATCACACAACTTGGTTTTAAAACATTCTGCTCGTCTCCACTACTCTTCTTTCTCTTTTTTCCCGTATCCAAGATCTTTGCCGTATCCATTATAATGTTTGCCGCTGAGTATATATACATTCCTTTTGTAAGACCATCTGAAAGCTAATAAACCTCGACTGTAGAACTTTCGAACTTTTTCTCAATTTAGATTTTGAAAGTTCTTTTAGCGTGTTTTCCCTGTTTTTTTTGGTATGGTTCGGACGTCGCTTGTATTGTAACTTTAATCGCATAACAAGTATAGCTCGTCATTGTACCGTATAGCATGAAAAACAAATGAGCTATACTCGTCATTCTACCAAAAGGGGTTAAGTTAGCCACGCCTTGCGATCAAAAGTCATCTCACGAACGCTCATTTGTGTTATGCAGGAGTTTTCATCGTACATTTATAATGAGTGCAGACGCGCCCTCACGCTACTACTTTTGCTGCCATTACGATGTTAACAATATTGTGATTGTTAACAAACAGTATAGAATTGAAAAGTCGCGTGATGCATGATCGGTATATCATTTTTGAGATGTAGTTTGTTGCTAGTTATATCCGACTTAGAACGTATCTCATACCCATATTAATGTATCTAGCGCGTTAAATATTGAATGGCTGCAAAATGCAGTTTATTCTAAACTTGATCTATTTCATAAAACATTATTTCGCGTTCAAGTTTGATAATTTTATAAAAACAGTGTGATTCGTTTCAAGTGATCTTATCGGAATGTTTTTGTCGACTCTTCCTTGGTGGACAGGACACGCAGGCACTATAGACGGATAAACGTACAAGCGCATTAAACGTATCGGCATACCGATTCAGTGTTCAATTCTTGCATCGTCACAGGTGAGTTTCTTCTTTTCTAATGCTATATTGTGATTTTATGGTGTGGTATTTAATGCATAGATATTGTAGGATATTTCTATCGACTATACTAATTTCTAATTCTGTAATCTTAACTGTGGGGGATTGATTTAAGATTTCATTATGGATGGTTAGGTTCAAGTATTTTTTCGCCAGCGACTTGTGTCGATACAGACGGATAGTTTATTATTATTACTAAGATACAGTTTACACAATATATGTTTCTCTATACTCTAACTCTTTGCTTTATAACCCTTTACTCTTTAACTCTTTACTCTTTAACTCTTTACTCTTTACTCTTTACTCTGTAACTCTTTACTCTTTAACTCTGTAACTCTTTACTCTTTACTCTGTAACTCTTTACTCTTTACTCTTTGCCCTACTGTTCCCTCTGATTCTTTATTTTCGACTGCTGTCTCGCGACTCTTCTTTTTCGACTGCCCTCTCTGACTCTTCTTTCTCGACTCTTCTATATATTCTATCCTAAGATTCTCCCTCTTCTAAATTATGCCCTTCCTCCTTAGCATCCCTGCACGCACCCCCTCTCGTTCATAGATGTTCTCACGCTCTGGGCTACGTGTATTCTTTTAAACCACGGGTCACTTAAAACTAAACCGTGCACTGTGTATATCGCTCTTGTGTCGTCGCCTTATAGCCTAAACACTCTTCAGTCAGTCCACGCTCTTATAATCTACGGAATATTTATGTACTTTCACACCGGACTATTTTCCCGTTCCCACATAACCATTGTGTATCAAGCAAGCGTGGAAATAATGAAACAATGTAATTCTAATACACAATATTTAAATATTATTTAATATAATCAGGGATATATGGGTATGAATGGAGTTAAACGAAAGCTCTAAATAAAAGGTCAATTGTGTAATACTTCATAAATTATACTATTGTCGATGTTGAGAGAAAAATAAGCATATGTATCTTTCTTCATGAAATTAATTACGCAAACCGCTAGTTAGGGTGTCAACGGAATCAGGTTTTTTTGATATAATAATCGGGTTTACTACACCTTGTTTCGAAGATTGGATGTTCAAGAACGCTTGTGTAGAGTCCATCGCGTATTGTAAGTATGCGATGGCCGTAATAGGTTGAGAGTCATCGAGCTATTGGTCTCGCTACGGTGCTCTATTAGTGATGTGATCGAAAATGTGTCTAAGTCTTAAAGACAGAGATTTATTGAAGAGTGTACGCGTTAGTGCTTGTGTGACGATTGACTGTCTAGAGCAAAGTGTGGCTGACTTAAGGTTACTGTTACTAGAGCACTTTCAAGATTGGTTCAGCTAAGTCTCTTCGGCCAGAGTTTAAGATATTTTTCTTCAATGCGTGCCTTCTATTGCTTTTTAAAGATTTCCGTAAGGCCTCTTTACAGTAATTAATTGGCTGTATTTTTAGATAAAATGCAGGCCAGCTGATTATCGAGCAGGGAACTCAGTGTTTTATTGCTTTGTTTTGCCAAGGACGAACGATATCGCGTTGACCTGCTCTATTCTTGATTACCAGACTTCTGCTTAGCGTCAGAGGTCTTTCAAACGATAAAACATCTGCTTTTTGCCGAATGAGACATAACTTTCAATCGTCAATCCCACATGTGGGCTCCTATTAATTTCGGTCACGTTCGACTGTCCCAAAACCATCAACTAAGGGCAATCTGACAACTGGCAGATCTGTATTTTTTCTAAAGATGAAATCTGCCAATCACAGCAAAAAGACTGCGCAAAATCCCTTTGGAAATCACTAGGAGGTACACAAATGCCAAAAAATCGCCGTAAAAAGCCCGTAAAAGCTAAACTGAGTCCGCCTTTAGCAGATTTAAGGGTCTAGTAACAGATAGTTCGGAGAGTCGTTGTCGATCATTAACTCAGTCAATCTTTCGCTAAAAGCCCACGAACGCAGTCGTTTTATACTAACAGAAAAACATAGTCATCCGTCATTGATTTAGCCGAGCTTGTATACAACTTTAACCCTTTGCGGTCGTATGTCTACTCTCAGCCACCAAAACCTTTTTACCATTCCGATCGTATGTCTGCTTTCAGCCACCACAGCAAGGAACCGTACAAATCCTATACCGTATTCATTCATGTATAAGTTTACACTTTCTCTAAACGAATCTAAATGCCTAAGGAACCTATTAATGAAGCAGTACGGTATTCCTATCAATTGGAGATAACGAAATCCAATCTAAACAAAAGCTGTCACCCCGCAGTCCCCATGCAAGACGCCGTGGCGAGTCAGTCGCCTTTTGAGCGTAACGAAATTGACAACGTTCGACGATACCTTGTATAATTCTAAAGAATATTTTATAAATTGTGTTTAACAGTAATTAGACATTTTCGCTTCTTAAAATATTTCAAAATAATTACATTTTTTTCTGGAGATTAGAGGTGTGACATACACCGGCCCTACGCTTATGAAAAAGGGAAATCGAGAAACAAACCAGAGCGACATGTAACATCTGCATGCTAGTGACCCAAATGTTAGGTCTGCGATAGTAAGAGGGAAAGACACAAGGATCTTTAGAAATCCTAATAAATAAAAGTTAGAGAAACCAAGCGCCCAAAAATCTGAACCCATAAAATTGCATCTTTATAGTAGAAGACGACAAGAGGTTCCGAGAGTTCTCAAAAGCGTTTATTCATTGTCAACGCTTAGGACTCTAGGACCCTCAGATGGAAAAAATCTAACGCTCATGCCATAGATGCACGTGCAGGGCCTCGTCATACCCTGCAATTTTCCGCTAGGAAGGGATAGTTTTCCAATAGTATATATACGGGAAACCTTGAGGACGCACGGGCTTATTACTCGTAAAATTTCGACTCGACCGGACGTTAATTCTCAGAGTTTCTCTCGATCTCCCTGATCTAAACATAAGTAAGAATTAACTAAGCACTAAAATTCTCTTACGAGTTCTCTCCGCGAGACACCGAAATTCAAGATATTCCTTAAACATTTGAGGCGCATTAAATTTCCGTATCGATAGTTTGAGAATATCGTAGAGACCCCGAAGCTTACGATTCTCGTGAACGTACCGAGGCGCTTTAAATTTGCGTATCGGTGTTCTGAAGAATCCGAGGGATTAAGAATTTTAAGACACCCTGAGCGATCTTGAGGCGCATTAAATTTGCGATCGAAAGCTCCGGACTGTCTCCAATTCCCAACCCGCATTTTCGGTTTTTTATCGGGGTTTAGACGGAGGATCCAAGACGCATTCATTTGCTTATTGGAAAATCGTCTAGGACCACGATTCGTCCCGATCTAAATTATTTTCGGAAAGCTTGAGGCGCATTAAAATTGCATATCGGCGGACCCCAAACGATCGATCGGTTTGATGAGTAAACAATTTAAACGTAAAATACGCGGTGGACAGTACTTCAAGGTTAAGCATTTTTATATTAAATTAGATAAAACAATAAAAGTCTTTATTGCGAAAGAAGGTTTCGTTAATACCCTTCTTGAACTTCCAAAATTGGCTCAAAATCATTAGTCAATATGCTTTATCCCAGGGGAGTGTCGCGTAGACACGCTTGACCCGAAACCGTAAATTTCTTTATCTTAAAATCTCGGAAAATAAATCGGAAAGACGCGAGGCCGCAACATAAATTCGACAATCGCGGATAATCCGTGACAGAGGTTTGTGCAATTAATAGTTATATTTTATATAAAGTGTTAACTAGAAGAGGACGCCTATGACATATTTTATGTTTATCCGAAAATTGGTGGAACAACCAGTAGGTGATTTTCGTCATGGAGCACAATCAAAACCAGGAAAACCATCGACCTGAGATAAGGGGGAAAGACTCATTGGAAAACTGCATATTATATTGCGGCATTGTGAAGACGTAAAAAGTAAAGATTGTTCTGTATGTTCAAACAGAAAGATTAAGGACGGAAAGCGCCAAACCAATTTTTTTTACGATGCATGCAATCGAACACCAGGCCTGCTTGTTGGAGAATGCTTTGAAAGATACCACACGATGCAGAACTATAAATTATAATTTTTATACAAAAACATGTCACTAGATCAGTTTATTGAGTAAACATATATTACAAAAGAATTACTAAATCTTGTTTATCCTTCGTAATCTTGCATGTTATGTATCCCTGCTCTTTCGACAGAAACTAATTTTAACCAGTATGATATCTATGTCCAAATTGAATACGACCGCAAAGGGTTAAATTATTAAATTACTGCACTATTTGTGTTAGACACTCTCTTTTAATTCCCTAACCCGTTTGAGAAGATTTTGCGAACAACACGTTCTTGCACAGTCGTACGCCATACTCGTATGCGTCGACTTTTATTGTACTGAAACAAATATCATTGCAAAATCACATCCATACCTTACACCTCTTCGGTCTGCCTGTCCATCACATCTAATTCGGATCAACCCATACACTTAGATCGTAGGTCAAATAACGTAAATAGTCAATGCAGAAAAGTAATTAAAGAAGAAAAAAAAACAAGGTCTGTTTACTTAGAAACTGCGTAACAAGAGGCTAATATTTACAGATCGCTTAGTGTAAGAGAACTTTTCGTATGTGATTGTAGTGACGCGGTCCGTAATATAATTTTAGTGCAAGCTTTCATGTGGTCAAGAAATATATGCTATTTATTTGGGGTCGGGATTCCAATTTGATCGTAAGGTGTCGAATGAGTAGAGTTAACGGATTTTCTAACAGACTTTTCGAAGATGAATTCGTTTTTACTTATACAAGTACTCCTCCATTAGATATTTCATGGTTACTTCATCAATTCACTGCTTCATTACCTTTTTGTTCAGTTTTCTATGCAGTGATAAAACATCCGGTAATTACTTGATCAGACTTTCTCTTCTGTTAGTGCCAAATGCAGTGACACTTACTGTAGCCGTACATTATATCCTATACGGCTGCACGTGTATGTATCTCCTGTTCTGGCGTACAATACATCCGTGCAGCTCCCTTGTGTCGGTGAGCCGGAAGGGGAATATCTCTGCTAGACAACGGAAACGACCCATGTTCATGCATTATCCGTATTGCGCTTTTCGACGCCGACTGTCGGAGTTCGAGATCGATCGAGAGATCGGCATTCGGTTTTCGGTAGTTTCCTAGATCGGTGGCCTTTAATCCTTTCGCTTTGGCAGGCCACTCCGCCGACGTACAGTCACTGAACGAAAGCGCGCACTAGAAATGTGCGCAGTGGCTTTTCTATTGTCACGAGCATCGTCCCTACGCCTATGAGAAAAGGGAAATCGAGAGGTGAAACAAATAGAGTTTATTAGTATTAAACATCCGTAAGTAGGAGCTCCTAACATTGTTTTATCCGTAGTAGGAAAAGGGGAGAAGTTCCTAGAACTTTCAAAGATCTCTATTCACCGCTAATACCTGCAACTCTAGGATCCTCCAATAAACAGAAACCGGGCACTAGTTCGATAAGAGCACGTGCAAGATCGCGTCTCACCATTAGAATTTTCGTTGAGGAGGGGTCAGATTTGGTGGATATATATATGGTTAAATTTTACTAGTTAAGTTTTAAAGCTCAGGGAGATCGAAAGTAACCGCGTCGCTACAAAGAAGAAAAGACACTGAATAGACGCGATTACTCTCGATCTCCCTGAGCTTGAAAACTTAACTAGTAAAATTTAATCATACGTGTAATGATCTTAATCAAGTTTTTCTCTATCGAGTCAAACGATAGTAAGATAATCCGCATCTTTATATTCCAATCGGAGTTAGTAGGAGGATCCAAGGCGCACTCGTCTGCCTATTGGAAAGCCCGACGAAGTTCTTGATTTATCCTGACCTAAAATCATTTTCGAAAAATTTGGGATGTACTTGCTTGTGTATCGGTGAAATCGAAGGGATTGGATCAGTTTGATGACCAGACGTATTAAACGAAAAGTTCACCGTGGATAAGACCTTGAACTTAAACTATTTCATTTTGAGTTAGGGAATTCCATAAAAGTCTTTATTGTGAAAGAAGGTTTCGTTGGTATCCTTCCTCAGCCACCAAAATTTGGGCAAAATCATTGCTTCATCCCAAAGGAGTGTCGCATAGCACGCTTGATCCGAAACTGTACAATCTCTCATTTCAGAAAATAAAAAAAATTGATAAAAACAATAGTTCGTGACAATATACACGTTTTTCTAAGTCTTAAATAACAACTGTGCTTAATAAAACGATCGTTGCTCTAATATCACAATTATAGTTTACAATTTTAATATGAAAAAACTTAAATGAAGTTAAATATATTCATTATTCTAAATAAATTAGACAAATTATTTACAATTTATATACTTTTAAGTGTGCATATATTTACAAGACTTTACGATTAAACGTTGAATTTAATTAAGAATTTAACGCAATTTATTTAATATATTAATATGTAGAGACTAGTAATATAATTCTGTATGATATATTGTAAAACAATGATTTATAGATGAGTTAACATTATAAATTTTACATTCATATCATGATTTGAATCCTTTATCATTTTTACTATAAACTACACATTTTCAGTTTCAGTTCTTACCTTTTGATATATACAATAAGGGGGAAAAAATGAATTTATCATCCACTCCGGATTGTAGTTGTATGCACATCATTTGGATACTACACAGGTAATCGCCTGGATGCCGTCTATATGCGGCGTTCGAAGCGAAAGGGTTAACAGAGTTCTCGAATTTTAAGATAGAACTTAGAATTGATATCACGCGTTGGATATAAAAGTCTGAGAAAATTAGTGGATGAGAAGCAACGGGTAGCTGAGTCCAGTCGACTTTCGGATATTAAGTAAAATCGTTAGTATCCGCGGCTATTACGAGCACCTCAAACCAAGGAATTGTGTGTATAAACCGCATCACAGCATTGTTCTTACTAAATTGCGAAATTCTTGCTGATCTACACAGCGATATAAGATTCAAAGAAAATCACGTTGATAAAGGCATACCACCGAAGTCCGAAAATCGCCGTAATCTCGTGGGAGATCATACGTATAACTTTTATTTCTTTTTTTTCTTTCAGGGGTGAATTCTGGTCCTAAAATCCCTTCCGTGAGTTTAACGTCTGTATATTCTCAGAAACGAGATCTTAGCCGAATTCACATTCGTGTGTTCTCCCGACAATTCTCCGAGCTGTTAATACACAGAAAAAAGTGCTTTGTCTTCTCGGGAAAGCGATTTCTGTCAAGATCGCGTTCGTGTGCCCTCGAAGAAATCATCCCATTTGCCAGTACAGTGAGAAGCATTCCTTTTAATACGCCATACAACATTTCCAAGAAAACCCTCTACATTCATCGTCGCCTCGTTACGCATTGGGGAGGGACAAGAACGAGAGGCCCGGAGTTTTTCCGAAATTATTCGAAAATTATTGACAAATATTCATAACCAATAGATGGAAACATAAATGCCATGAGTCAGGAGAGCGAATAGATAATAACGATAAAACCATAGTTCGACCTTGCTATAGCAAACCTGGAACCGTCTCTGTATATTCCACAAGGCTCGAATACCACGCACTAAGCATCTGAAAATTTTAAACCTATTTTACTTAGACCGTTAAGCCTTAACACAAATAAAGGACGGAGATATTTAAAAGAAACCCAAAAGTACGGTTAAGTTATGTTGAACTGGAGTATTTAAGATGCAACAAGTAAAAATTAAGGCAAAAAGAAAAGCAATAAGGAGAAAAACACATATAAGCTAAAAAAAATACACGCGGGCAGTCTTTTATCCTTGCAACTTGCTACGATACTGTAAATTCTTTGTTTAAAAATCCTTTGTGAATAATTTTAATATACTATTTAGTCGTCAATCTGTTAACTATTCACTTCTTACGGGTATTGATTTTAGTCCAAAATCATTCAGCGATGTGTATATTGCAGGGGGCGAGACACAAATTGTGTGAAAAGAATGCCGATCAAATTGGTTTTTCCATTTTAACATGTATTGTCAGATCTAACGTATTACTTGCTAAAACAATCGCACATTCTATTTTGATCACGTCATGAAAACAATGAATGAGATGTTTTGTAATACTGACTGTAGTTACTAATACGGAAAATCATTGTAACGTATTCATACAATCAAACTTTTTTTTTTGTTTGCAAAGTTTAGAATGACCCCTTATAATGTTGAAGTAAAATTTTAAAGAATGAAGAAGTTATAGAAGTTAAAATCAATGTAGTATAATGGTCAAAATTGACCAGCCTCGATAATGGCACATGTACGGCAGCTGCAACTCACAAACTGTGCAGATCTCACTATATTCAGATTGATTTCCGAATTTGAGGATTACCTTGGGAGGATTAACGAAGGACGATATTTCTTTTGCATTTGGCGCCATACTGCTGCCTCATGCTTTTGTGTCTTCGTACACGCTTAGGGAACAAAATAATTTTCGCTACGAAATTAATCACGCGAACCAGTAATTAGGGTATCGACTATATCTGGCTTGTTTGGTATTACAATCGAGTTTGGTACCCTTTATTCCACGGATTTGATAGTCAAGGAACAGTAATATAGAGTCCGTCACATGATGTAAGAACATATTGATCGTGATATGGTCACAGTCAGTTGATCGTTCGGTTACGTTTTTACTTAAGGAATGTGACCGGGTTGTGTATAAGTGTCAAACATAGAAGTTCTTTGATGACTGTGTTTGTTGACAGTTGCGTCTGCCTTGGATATTTGGTGATCGGCACAAAATTATTTGATAAAGGTTATTTACGTTTTCAAGGAGAGTTTAGTTAAGCGGTTGTTTCATTTTATTGATCGTGTACCCCCTATTGGTTTTTGACGATTCCTAAGCCGCTTCTTTACTTTCATGCGTTGAGCGCATTTTCAGGCATAATGTAGCTCTGCTGGTTGCAGAATTATTCTTTGTTCATCGTTTTGAAAAGTCGAACATGATAGAAACAATAGGAGGATACGTCTGATCTTGATAGGCTAAGTGTCGCACTAAAACTGAAGGAAAACCAAGTGTCTTATTACTTGAAAAGGCCCCGAAAGGAATGAATAGCACAGGGCAGCTTGACGCTATTTAACTCATGATCGCCTAATACGTACTGGTCACCTAAATCGTACCGACTCATTTTTTTGGTAATCGATTAATGCTTGCGACTTCTAGTAGTAAAAATATAAAGGGTATATGGATTCGCTAATATAAAACACAACTTGCGTTATCTCGATCGATTTTACGTTAAGTTGTAAAAGTCGGAGGATTTCAAGTACGTTTGATATAAATTTTGACCAATTATTTTAAGACAAATTTCAATTGAATACTATAATCGATTAATAATACATTTTGTGTTTTCTTTGAAATATATTTAATATACCATCTTTGTAGTCATTTTATAATATAATTTATATAATTTTAGATTTAGATAAATAATATTTTTGTCGGTTCGTTTGGTTTCCTAAATCGTACCGCGATTAAAACTCAAATCGTACCAGTCGAATGTTTATTCAGAGGGTTTTTGCAAAGATAAAAGTATAATTGCAAATAATGATTTTAGAGAAATGTATGTTGTTTAATAGATATATCGAATCCCTTAGGTAGTATGATCTTGACAAATCTTCTCTAAATTTTTGTGCAGCAACATTTCTCAAGGCATTTTCTGTATATAATCTAGCAGTAACTATTCATCAGTATAAAAAAGCAAAGGAAACCTGGAAATATTAAGTACATTGATATCGGAATTGATACACGAATCAAATGCGTACCACGACCGTGCTACTTACAGACATGTTAATTCCGTACAAGACATGTACATATAAAACAATGTGCGTAACTTTAAATCACGAATGTAAAATAAATATTTCATCAACAAATCATTATCGCTTAGATCAGGGCTGCCCAAACTTTTAACTTCGTTGGGTCACATTCGAAGAAGACGTGATTTTTCAGGTCGCATATAAAATACACTACCGATAGCTGATAAGCAAAAGAGAACGTGTTAAATGAAAAAATTAATCGCTTATAAATTGATAGCATATTATAATTGTATTTGTAATATTGTTGATAGTACTTTTAGTCGGATTCTCATAAAGTTTGTAAATACTTGATTTTTTCTGCAACAAGGCTGTATCATGGTGACCTCGCAAGACCAAGCAGAATTAAAAAAAAATAGAACTGATCAGGATATTATATCTCACCATGGAATTATTATTGAGAAGAAGTAACCTGGAGGTGGATTGTCTAGATGTAAAAAGCAGTGTTTTTATGTACGCGTGGTACTCAGTCATTATTGAAGGTGTTAACAATGCGGTACCTCTGCCAGTGAACCTCACGATCTTTCTGATTTTAAATGTTAACCAGTAAGATTTAGTCGTACGCGTATTCTCTAAACGAGTTTCTCTCCATCAAATAGTGGACACCATGTCATTTTCCAATTATCTGAAGCGCACTCGATCGGAGAAGACGTGAATATCTGGAATTAATTAACCTACATTTTTCTTTATAATCGTGTATTGAAGAGACAGGCGATGGTTCCGATTCGTGCTGATCTAAAGTCACATTAAGAAGAATCGATGCGCACTCGACTACATATCAAGAGAACCGAGAAGACCAAGGGTCAGTTTGATGAGAAGTCGACCTATACGTAAATTTCGCAGTGGACAGAAACTCAACATCAAAAGATCTGACTTAAAATTAGAATCGTCAATAAAAACCTTTACAGCGAAAGAAGGCTTTACTGAGAGCTACGGTGGTGTAGTGGATAAAAGCTCAAATTGCCACGCAGGAGACACGGCTTCGAATCAAGCCGATCACCTCTGATTTTTCCTTGTGATATATGTATACTGTAGCTCTGGTGGTTCGAAACCCACCTTAAACAGTAAATTCTAGGCCAAATGACCTTAGCAGTCGGTGTCGAAAATAAATTAAAAAAAAAGGCTTTGCTGCTATTAACATCTCTCCTGAAATTCCTACAGTTGCTCCTGAACTACGCATTGAACAGCCACACAGTCACGGCGACATCGTTAAAAAATTTACTCGATCCCTTCAGAAATTCCCCCAGAGATACTAGATTATTAGCTTCGTACCAAGGGAGAGTCACGCAGACACGTTCGACCCAAAAAATCGAAATTCCTTTTACCTGGAAACAACATAAAAATCGATGGCTACGGAAAATCGTGACATATTAAACGATTGTTAATTTAAGTGAATAGTCGCCCCACATTAATCTTTTAATATCCCCTCCCCCTCTTATACCGCATTTATTTAATAGCATCACGTGTAGTAGAGACTACGATGCCATGATTGTATTATACACCGCACATTTGGTTTTATCACGTCTATGTATTTATATTATATGGCATCAAGCAAATTTAGGTCCAAACTTTGGACTAATACCTTATCTTTAGAATCTTGGTTTTCTTTTGTTTAAGGTATAATTTTATTTTTACCTATTTATAGTTAAGAAAAGTTTTATAGTTTAAGAAAATGATAACATTTTTCATCTGAGAAAGTGCAGTGAATTGTACGTCTTGGCATTTCTAATCAATTTCTGGTAGTCTGTCAGGCTAGAAACTACTGTCATGATAATAATTAATATATTTGTATTCCATTTTTAGATAATATAATGGAATGCGATTTCTAGAGGTATTAAAGACTGTTAAAAAAAATTTAATTATACCGAAGAAAAGTCTATAAATATAGCCTTTATAGATAGCCGTCACTTTGGTTCCTCCCTTAAGTGAGCATCAAAGAAGATGCGAGGGGCGTGCTAAGTGAAAGCTCTCCTTTGTTCCTGTACCGTTCCGAGTGATTTCTTTCCAGCTTCGTACAATAGCTGTATGCTGACTATAGTCAACGATTGTGAAGCGTTTCCGTATTCGTCAACCGCTTAAATTCAAGACTAACTTGAATTTCTGCTCAAAAAGTATTGACTTAACAATATTATTAACATTGCGTCCATCATTTAAAATAAAACAATAAAACCTTTACAATAGGATAAATCATAATAAAAAATCTGTAATTTGCATAAAGTTGCAATTAAACATGACAAAATAAAAACTTGACGCACCGAAAAGATTAAACCGTTAATACGGTGGAATGAAGGACGGAAAACTCATGGAGAGAACGTGACACGATCTCCCGACGGAATAGCATTGAGGAGGCTGACAAATTTCACCCGAAAATCCCTGGCGATCCTTCATTCTCGGCGAAACGTTGCAATCACCGAGATGTCCGACGTGTTTAAGGAATGAGACGAAACGGAGCGATAAAGCCGGCAGAATTACGCGCGTCTGTCTACCTTTTCGGTTCAGTAATCGTTCCTTTATTGGGTGTATAAATGAATTCAACTCTTATATTAAACCAGTTACAATTTTATTTTCAATTAAAATGTTTTAACCACATTCAGCTAACTGAATGACATTTTTTAAAAACTGTCGGAAATAACAAATAACTTTTTGGGAATTAAAATAGATTTAAAGTAATGATTTATGATATATTAAGATTTATTTTATTTCATGGGAATCATTTTACTTTGTTCGCATAATACGTAACCTGTCGATGTTATCGTTGTTATTTCCGTTCGTGCAAATTCCTCTTGACTCTGACTTCGAAAAATTTTGATAATCATCATAAAATATGCATTGGCTGAAATATGTGGTTTTATGATGTCATAAAGTATATAAGTCCTAAAATGATCTAACTCTAGACTTGTTGTGTTATATAATATTTCAACACAGCATACGTCTGTATAATTTTTCCAGTTGTCCTTTGAAACGTATAAACAGAACGATACGTGATAGTCTGGAATGCGACTTGTCGTTATGAGATATGTGAAGAGCTTTTAGCATGCCGTAACTCATTAGTAATGTTTCTCATTACGTTAAAATCATAATTAATATTCTATATTACGCTCCCTTTATTAGTAACAATTTTTAATACAGTTACTTTATTAGTCTATATGTTATTATGCTACATTTGCATGTATCATTCATTAGTTTAAATTATAGTTAAAGCAACCTTTATATTGTATGCGGTAAACTTGTAAGAATCATCGTAAACTAGTGTTACTTATTGCATCACGAAGATCGGAGTTGTACGAAAATCAGGTTACATTATAAGAATCAAAGCTCATAAGTAGCGATGCTGCCAATAGATACGGAGTATCGGCGTGCGTGTCAAAAAGTCATCGAATGTCTACCAAAAAGTCAATCTGAAATGGATACGAGGATCTGCCAAACGCGCCTTATTTAGAAAACTCTACATGCAGTATTATTAAACGACTTTTAATTTAAGTGAATCCCCACATTACATACAATTTAAAATTATAAATTACGCCTGAAGAATTGCAATAATGTTAGTCATAAAACATAAAGCGTGCTTATATTGTGACAAGCTTTAATTTGATACATCTTAATATTTTTATCTATGGTGAGCGTTTACACATTCAAAACTCGCAGGTGTCGCGGATCACCTAGCAGAGATTCAAAATGATTTTCAAAACGGAGGATCGCTTCGAGGATATTGACGCTTGACGAAGTTCAACTCGAATTCAGCGCCCTGCTGCTGTTAGACTAGGCTTTTGTGTTTTTGTTCACGGCTAGAAAATACGACGTTCTTTGTTACAAAATGAATCGTGCGAACCATTAATTGTAATGTCAATGGAATCTGGTTTCTTCGCTATAGTAATAGCTCTACCTTGTTTTACGAAGTAGATGGTCAAGGAAGTTTATATAGTGAAGCGATGGTCGTAAAAATATGATTTATTAAAAAGGTTGAAATAGAGAACACAGACTATTAAAATTATTGTTAACAGATGAAAATTGAGGTTTAGTATAGAGCTTGTCGTTGTACTTCTTTACAAATGACTACGTCATACTTCTTAACTCTGCAGCAAATTCTCTAATAAACAATACTCTCAAAATTTGACACCTTTTCTCAAACTAGACTACTAGACCGCTTAAACTGCCCCAGCCAGTGCACCAGCAATGCATTTTTCACACACAGACACACACTTATACACACATTTCCATATGTACGAGGGCTTAGAACACTTAAAATTGCTATGCACCTTGTATTGCAACCGTTTGGTTACATACAGGTCGTGCAAAAAATTTCGAAATTCAAAACAGCTTAACGCCGACTTTCTTCGTCCCTCATATCCCCGGGGAAAGGTGCACTCTTTGAGAGGTCTTGGGAAAGATCGTATTCGAGCGTTCGAGAGCATTCTACTCTGTGTGCAAGGCGTGTGAAGAATAGACATATCGGATTGTGGTACAATTTGTAACCTGAGGTGTATGGGAGCGAGTATTAATAGTTAGACGCGTTTTGGCGAATAACGTTGCACCGTTTGGGAGAAAAACTGACTTCGCGGAATATCAGGAAAACTCCTCATCCGTTACTAATTGGCATAAGTGCGTCAAACCGATGAATCCATCAAGCAAGTCATTTGCCGGCTCCACTTTCGCCTCTGGAAAAGTCTAAAATTTAATTCTCCTGGAACACACAGGTAACAATACACATTTATTTTATAACTAAATTGCAGACGTTCTTTGAGCTACTCTGCGTCTTACGCCAGCCCATTCGGGTGAGGGCAATCTCTTTCTTTCTATCTGTCTTTTCTATCTATTTTTGTTTGTGGAATAAATTCAGTTACATCGCGTTGTATCAAAAGTTCTCTTCTGACGTACATACTCTCGGCCAGTGCAGGAATCCCATTTAGATTTGTATGTCCAACCTCGAACCAGTTTCAGGATTTGTTTCTTCTTGTTTGAGAGCTAACACAAAACGCAAAAAAGAGGAACGGTTGCAGTACACATTATTTTACAGCGGTCGATGGAGCCGTTCGCCTGTAAGGCGAATCATTATTATCATTATTACGATAGATTATTTATATCCCAAGTAAACACATTCTGAACACCGTTCAAAATTCTCGCGTACCACATTTATGTAGAGTTCGTTGCGTGTTGTAAATATGCAATGGCTGTGACAGGTTAAGAACTAACGAGTTAAGATAACTTACGAAAGCCGACACAATTTTACTAAAATATTCATATTTTTATGCAGGAACGAATATTACGCTTACACTACTCTCATTTTTACAGCTATGTCTTATAATGAAAAATGATAATTTTTCTCGTTTATAAATTTACTGCAGAATTATAAAGTTACATATTTTCTAATCGAGGCATAATACATAATGCTTTGGAAAATGTCTATAATCGAGATACTACAGACTTGTATGTAGTTTCATGTCACTATATTATCTTTCTTATTACCTGTCTTATTTCTGGTTTTTACGTTTTTGTAGAGCAGTCATAGAGATGAGTGTGTGAGGTAAGCTATTCTTTTTATCAGATACACGTAAATATAAGCAAAAATTTATATAAATTATACATATATACAATATTTACATTTATTTTTATACATGTATTTATTTGAATCAAATATAAATGTTTCATACATTTTCAAGCTATGGATGAAAGTTGTGAACTCTATCAGATTATATATTTTTCAAATTATAATATGCGAGTAGAATAAAAACGGATTCGTGGCTCCATGTTATGTTCCTTCATTGTTCCTATCCTTCTGTGCCTTTCCTTTCATTTGAAATAACAGATATTGGTATTACCACCTGAGATTGCCTATTTTCATATTAATTCAAAGAAACGTGTAATATACATATATCACTCAGAGCCATTACTCTCGTGTTATTTTATCATATTAATATTTACGCTGAAAATGAACTTTATTCATAGAATCCGTTGCGCAAGAATAAGGTAGAATGTTGACAAATGTCTAACATTACCGATAAGCTTTTGAATTTATAAGGACCTGACTGAACAGAAAATGGATAAAAATCATGAAAGAAAACACCTTGGGAATAATTAAATTAGTAATAATATTCAATATATCGACCGAACTTATTTGGAATCTTTCGATGTAAGATTTATCATAACAATAAAAAGTAAATATATTCCAACACGTACATACTTATAACTCTATGGTTAAAGAGAACTAATAAATATACTGATTCCAAGATCGAGGAATGTGAAAGTTAAATAAGATTAGTAGACATTTTTTCACAACAAAGAATAGATCATACTTAGATAAATCACGAGATTGAAAATTACATGATTTTTTAGATATTTCTAGAGCAAAACCAGCCCAAAAATCAATATTCATGAAATTTTTAAACATTCCTGCAATACAAGTACCATTGGCTGTCCATAGGAAATTTTCCAAACGGTATAAGGGGAAAGGATATTTTTCACTGGGCATTTCTATGTTCACCTGTAACGCGTTGAGTGCTACACCGCTTTTGCTGGGCTTTTCGCTCAGGCGGCGGACCGGCACACCGGCAAGCACTTGGCGGCCGTTACAGTATAAAAAGGCGCACAATGATGCATCAATGCAAGGTATACAGATGTAGTGAAATGTGGGTTTGTTGTTGTTAATATATGTTTAGTTTATTGAAAGGAATAAAATATTTACAAACACTATTGAAACTACTGCTTATCGGAGAGAATTGGGATTTAAGATTTATCTGGTCGTCGTACTTCTGAACTAATTTTTACGTCGTACTTCTTTACTGTTCGCATCCGACTGCTCTGACTGTCTTTACGCGACTCTCTCGATCGACTATCTTTTTTCGTCTGCCGCTACAGGACTAGACAGCGCATTTTTCGGCGCACAGACCACATACACATCCTCATACATTCGAGGGTATAGGAAACTCGAAATTCTTATGTCCTTTGTATACATTATGGCGCAACGGACGGCGCGACCGTCCGCCTATAAGAATGCACTATTCCGACTCATTATCTTTACTTCGAAAATTCTCTCGCATCACACAGATATTTAAACAAATGGGAACAGAAGGAAAGCTCCTAGAGTTCGAAAATATTGTATAGAATGTTGACACAAGTACAAAAATATTCCATCGCAGGTTAGCAAGAAAAGTTACAAAACAAATTGTTACGTTTTATAATATGTGCAAATCCCAACCACATCTAAGTTTTGCGTGTTTAAATATACTTCATTACAAGTACTATATTCATTTTTTAGCTCTTGTAACAATATAGTCACAAATTAAAAGTAAGTGAGGAGGTTGGGGAGATATAAATATATTACAAAAAATTCAACTCTTAAAATTCATTCAAAAAGTTATATGACTTATTTATTTCTTCACCTATGCTTTTATCATGTTTCTAACTTCTAAGCTATTCGTCCCTTTTTCTACTGCTTTTATGTTGTTCTATTTATGTGCATATTTCCATTATACGTATTATTCTTAAATATTTTGCAGATATTGATTTATTTGCTAACTACTTCTGCGTATTTTCCTATATGTTTACATACTTTGATTGTTCCATTTATTTTACGTCTATTCACCATGTGTGCAATTATTTAAAGTCATATGCATTATCTCTAATATTGTACATCCTATTTCACAATACATTTTTGTCTATTTTCTAAGCAATAACACTTCATTTAATTTTAGAAATTCACAACTCTTCCCTCTGTAGCTATATTTTAAATACTGTTAGCCTTTTCTCTCAAATAAAATAATTCAGTTGTTTAGAAGAATTCTTCCTTGAGAAAAAAAACATAACTACCAGTAAACAATCCTTATGTAATAATAACTCACGATTATATCAGTTTTCAAGGATATCGAGTGCAGGTTTACAAGTCTGTAATTCTATCGTATCCTTTTTGTTTACCCTTTGGAATAAGAGAATAAAGGTAAAGTTTCTTATCGGAAGAAGTTATTTCGAAATAACAATTGCACGTTGTGTCCAGTTTAATGACTAGAAGTGGGATCGACTGTGGTTCGCAGTATTAGGGTTCTCTGTGTTTGGCAGACACTCTACATCCGATATGAATTCTGCAGAACATCGCAACCTCCTTGTTTCCGTTCGTCTAATCGTTCAACGATATTCATCTTGTTAAACTATCCGCTTCTTAATACTCACGTAATAAGATTTGAGTTTTATACACAAAACATCTATATACGAAAAGACTGTTTTGAACCACTGTCACGATTTTCCATGGTTATCAATTTTTAGGTTGTCCGAGGTAGAACGAATTTCGGTTTTTTGGGTCGAACGTGTCTGCGCGACGTTCCCCTGGGATGACGCTAATGATCTAGTATTTCTGGACGAATTTCTAGGGGGATCGAGTGAATTCTTTAACGAAATGATCGTGATTGTGCGGTTGATCAATGCGTGGTTCAGGAGTGAAAGCAGAAATTTGAGAAGAGGTGTCAATAGCAGTGACACCTTCTTTCGCTATGAAGGTTTCTATTGATGATTCTAATTTGAAATCAAATCTTTTAATATATCTTGAAAAACTGGTCCTTGCAAGCAAAACTTGATGATATGGAGGTCAGTCCTAGATGGAGTGGATGGATATAATAAACCAAATGAGTAGTTTACAACGTTTTGGCTCAGTTGTGAGTCCTCATCAGGAACTGTTGACGTCGTGCACGATGGATCGGGCTCAAAGGACCAATATTGACGCTTGTGTGCGTTGATGGTGAGAAAAAAATAGGCGTGTTTATTCCTCTCTCGTATACACGATCAACTCTTAACTTGGCAAGAAGACCGTGGTGTCTCCATCATTGGTTGGCTGAGTGTCGCTGGATAGTAATTTTTGGATGATCTGTCCCGTGAGCAACTGTTGTTCCCAGATATGGTGGCGTTTCCAAAGACAGATCACCTCGCCGTACGATGTTTTCAGACGGCGACTAGTTGGGTGATATCACAAGATCCGGTGTGAAGGATCGAGAATTGAATACTCGCGATATAACAACACGTTTATATTTACAGACTGAATAATAAAATTGGTTATGTATGAGTTGCTTCGTGTAACAAACTTCGATGATTGATAGGATTCTCCGCTACCTCTACTTTAGGGGATCGCTATCAATGTGTATTTGCGTAATGTTCAACTAGAAGTTCTATATCGTTGGACGAATGTTGGCTATTTAACGGGTATTAAAGATGCCAGTTGGGTGGGGCAGTCCCGCAAGTGCAGGGCTGACAGTCCTGTTAAGAGGTTTTCACGTCTTTTAATTGATTTTTACCTGAGCAAATATTGGTTCACCCTATGTTTTATCGTTATTTGAACAGCTCGTTACCTGGTCACCCTTTTCTTGAGTTTTATATCAAATAATACAACACCCGGTGATCACTTCCTCAGGTATACCTTACCATTAATCTTTAAAGTACTGACCGGTATTTTGAATTCTATAATACAATCATAATAAAATTAATTTGAAATAAACATGGATCATCAATTACGGAGTATGTATATACGTTTAACAGGATATGGATGAAGATTAAGCAAAGTGTGCACATTTTTAAATGAGCACATATTCCAGATCAGAGCTGAAGATCCGATGGACGTGGGACTAGATGTTTGAAGTAAGAGGGCTAATGGTAAGAGAGAAGTGAGAAAATGAATATGTGGCGACCGTTATCGTTGTGTATGTAGGGAAACTATGTAGAGAAGAGGAAACATACCTTGTTGATTTGTGAAAGAAGCTTTACTATTTTCGCCATTTTGAGTGCAAAGACCTAAGGGAAACTCTGTTGTCAAGTTATCGATCTACGTGTATTATAAAACGTAATCATAATTAAACTTGGTATATTTCTTTTATAGAGCTGTTGTGCATCTGTTATGTTAAAGAGCGGCGGAGAAGGGCAAATTCAAAGGCGGAAATCTGCTACAAACGTTAGGGCCGTTGGTTTCAGTTTTCTGGCTTTGGTGGGAAATTCTCACTTGTGTGAGAAAAGGAAGGAGATTAACTTGTCAAGTTTTTAATACTGTATCGTATAAAAGATTATTAGCGGCAGGATTTAAATTAGATGTGTCTGTTTGTAGATTGGTGGGGTTAGGTTCGATTTTAATATGTAATATTTCTAAGGCAAGTTGTTCAAGTAATGTGATTGTAGTTAGATACTACTGAGATATTACTGAGTTATTACTTTGTAGACTATAGAAATGGTCCTTGATACGGGTTGTCAAGCGCCATTTCGTCTGGAGCACATAGCTGGCATTGCAATCACGGAATTTTATTTTATAGACCGTGTTACATTTGTTTCTTTTCGATTCTTGATCTTTACCTAGACGAATGACGTAACTTAGCTTATTGTTTGGATTAAAAGCGGTACGGAAATTGTGTGTTCAAAGGATTGTATTTAATTTGTCTGAGATTTTAAGTCTTTTAAGTCGTTTTTTGATAACCTGATTAACCAAAGAATCGGTATAATTATTGTCTTTAAGTATATTCCTGACCAGAGACAGATTCTTATTATGAAAGGTGATGTCTGAACGTAAAAATTCCTTATCGTTAAAACTATAGATAACGATTTTCTCTTGTAAAACATGGTGATGGGAGGTGAAGTCCATATATTTCCTAAAAAAAAAAGTAGGTTTGTGATACCAATCTTAAATTAGAGTATTACTATTATTACGGATGATTATGATTTCAAGAAAGTTGATCCTAGAATAAGTTTTAGCATCAAGAGTGAATTGTAGACGGGAATGACAAAAATTGAAGAATTTCAATATAAGGAAATACTATCTGTCGGGATGCAAGTTTAAATATCGTCAACGTAACTGAAATAGAACTTAGGATGGAAAGACAATTTCCTTAGGATAGCAGTTTCCAAATCATACATAACGATAGTTAAATTGGAAAAAGGTTGAATTAAAGACTAGATCTATCGCTTGTAAAAATTCCCTTTGTTGAATTTTGGTACCTTTTCTATTGTACTTTCAGGAAAAATATTCATAATTAAAATGACGGGAATGTTACTGAACAAGGGAACCACGTCAAAAGTAATTCAAACCAAATCAACCTACAAATACAATCTACAAACAGACCCATCTAATTTAAACCCGGCCTGTAATAATCTTTTATACAGTATTAAAAACTTGAAAGAAAAAGTGGCTCAAATAGCAAGATTTATTTTACAAATCAATAAGGCATGTTTCATCTTCTTTATATATATGCATAACAATAACGAGCTCCACATATTCATTTTCTTACATCTCTCCTACCATTAGTCCTTTTACTTGAAACATACAATCACACCTTCATCGGATCTTCGGCTCTGATCTCGAATATGCACTCATTCAATGATGACCTTGCTTAACCTTCACTCATATGTTGTTAAACTTATATACGCACACCGTTATTTATGATCCATCTTTAATTCAAATTAATTTTATTATGATTGTATTAAAGAATTCATTATATCTGATGAAAACTCACAATTAAGTCGTAAACGTTGTAAACTATTAGTTGGTTTATTATACCCGTCTACTCCATCTAAAACTAAGTGCTGCTCGCAAGGAATAGTTTTTTCACTATATGTATTATATCATTTCAAGCAAGAAGCTGTTAGGACTAATGATGTCGAAATCTTTTAATGTTGAGTTTCTGTCCACTGTAAAATTTACATTTAGGTCGACTTTTCATCAAACTGACCCTTGGTCTTGTCAGTTTTCTTGATACGCAGTCAAGTGCGAATTGATTCTTCTAGAGGTGACTTTGGGCCAGGATGAATCGGAACCTTCGCCTGTCCCTTCAATACACAGGCGAGTGCGCCTGGAATCTTCCGAGACGTTTCGATTATAAAGAAAAATATAGGTTAATTACTTCTAGATATGCACGCCTTCTCCGATTGAATGCGCTTTAGATAATTTGAAAATGTCGCGGGGTCCACTATTTGATGGAACTCGTTTAGAGAATACGTGTATGACTAAATCTTACTGGTTAACTTTTAAGATGAGAAAGGTCAAGAGGTTGGCTATCAGAGTTACCGCGTTGTTAACAGCTTGAATAATGAATGATTTAGTACCGCGCGTTTAAAATCGTTGTTTTTTATATCTAGGGAATCTACCTCCCTTCTCAATAAAAATTCCATAGTGCAAAATAATCTGTTCAAGCGCTTATCGGACTGGTATCTAAGTTACGATCTATTCGTTTTGACCGATATTGTTTTAAGATAAAGAATATACGGTTTTGAGTCAAGCGTGTGTACGCGACACTCCCCTGGGATGAAGCAAATTGACAAATGATTTTTTACGAATTTTGGAGGTTGAAGGAAGATATCAACAAAACCTTCTTTCGCAATAAAGACTTTTCTTAATTTCACAAATTCAAGGTAAAAGGCTTAAATTCAACTTCCTGTCTACCGCGAAGTTTACGTTTGAATTTAACTCTCATCAAACTAACCCTTGGTCTTCTCGGTTATACCGATACGCAGTCGAGTGCGCCTCACTCCTTCCGGAGATGACTTGAGGTCAAGATGAATCGGAACTCTCCGATCATAATCTTTTTTCATAAAAAGAAATTAAATGCTGGTTGATTGCAGATATTTGCACCCTTTCCGATACGCAGTCGAGTGCGCTTCACGTAGTTTACAAGTATCGTGATGTCCACTACTAGATGGAGAAAAATTCGATTAAGAATATTTACACAATATGATTGAATCATATCGGTTAAAACTTAAGCGCAGAGAGATCGAGATTGTCACGAACTTTACTGCAGTGTCTAACCGGAATAAAAACTCGAATAGTAGTGATGGCCGTGCCCAAAACACCGATTATAGGGTTATTATACACGATAATAAAAAAGTAAGTCTTCATACATAAAAGGCTTTCAATATTCACCCAGAAGAGTAAAAACCGTCTACACTAATATCTCAATTAATGTCGCCTAGATAGAAACCCAATTTTTTAATCTAAATATAGCTACACAAAAACCAGCATAAAAATGATTGTCATTAAATTTTTTAATTTCTTTCTGTCTTAATTTCATTTTTATGCCTTTGCTTATGCACATTATAAAGAAATTAAGTGATAAAAGTTTGTTCAGGACTGTGAATAAGCATGTTGCTGAGACTGTAATTGCTCCTCAAAATACTGTGAAAAGTATCACGCTAATCGCTCTATTGCCTAGGTATTGATATGCATATTCAGATTTTAAAATAATAAGGACAAAGTGTATACATAAAAATAAAATAAGGATATTCTAAACAGGTTTACATTGTTTATACCTCATCAGACTTGAAGACTTCCAACTTACAAAGTAAATAATAACAAAACTCAAATTTCATAATTTTTTAAAAATTAGATTTGAGCATTGACTAATCAGATCATTTCGCTTATTGTTTTAAAGTGGATTTTTAGCCACCAGAACTGGTATAAATATCACATAGACAATTTTTCACCGATGATGGACGAGATTCTGACTTCTGATTATTCACGTAAAAGTTCTATTCTCTATCTAATATACCATCGCTGTTCTTAATTCAAATGAGTGAATCAGAAATTGTAAGCAAACGTATATACGTCGAAACAGTTTCACCCATATTTTCCTGGAAAGTAGGTCGAATTATAAATTAAGTATAATATAACTATTGGTTCTACGCATAAGCCCTCACGGTTGTTTTTCCGCCCTCACTCGTTTCAAAAAAATGAAGCATCGTACCATACGTGAAAGCTGAAACATGTGCCGACATTTTAAGAAAGTATTCATAGTCATCCGTAACGTGTACAAAGTTTAATTTTATTTTGAACATGGAAGGAAAAAATGTGTATTTTCGATGCATTTCGCTTTTTTATTTGCGAAAAGGTAAAAACGCGTCGCAGGCCCACAAAAAAATATGCGCCGTGTGCGGAGAGAATGCCGTAAGCGAAAGTGTGTGTCGGAAGTGGTTTGCGAAATTTCGTTTGGCCACTTGCTACTGATGTCGATCATATCAAGGCTTTAATTGACTCCGACTGGCATTTGACGGCAACAGAGATCGGGAAAAACCTCGATATTAATCGATCAACTGCTTCGAGACATTTACGGAAGCTTGGGATGATAAAGAAGCTTGATGCTTGGATGCTGCACGATTTGAGCGAAAGACATTTAATGGACCGCATTTCTGCTTGCGACTCGTTGCTAAAACGTCATCTATACAAACCATTTTTAAAGGAGATAATAACTGGTGACGAAAAGTGGATTCTCTACAATAATATCATTCGGAAAAGATCATGGTAAAAGCGCGGAGAGGCTCCTTAAACGTTGCAAAGGCAGAATTGCAGCGAAAGAAGGTGATGCTCAGTATCTGGTGGGATTATAAAGGAATCGTGTATTATGAGTTGCTCCCACTCAACAAAACGATTGATTTCATTAAGTACTGCTCACAACTGGATAAATTAAAGCAAGCAATCGATCAGAAGCGGCTCGAATTGGCGAATAGAAAGGGCATTGTATTCCGCTAAGGACAACGCTAGGCCACACGTTTCTTTGGTTACTCGGCAAAAATTATTGCTGCTTGGGTGGGATGTTTTGGTGCACCCACCGTATAGTCCGGATTTAGCACCTTCAGATTTTCATTTGTTCCGGGCGTTACAAAACAATTTTAATAATAAAACCTTCGGTTCCCTGGACGTCCTCAAGAACCACTTGGATGACTTCTTTGCCCAAAAATCTCAAGAATTCTATGAAAGAGGAATAATGAAGCTTGTGGAGAGATGGCAAAGAGTTGTTGAATAGAATGGAACATATTTAGTTGATTGTAATCGTTATTTTTGATAAATATTTTGCATTTGAAATTTACTAAATTTTCGCTACGGACTTATGCATAGACCCAATACATCAACATAACCTATCATGCATTAACACTTGCATGAATTTGACTCATCTACACAGTTTTTGCTTAAAATTGAAATTATATGCAAATTTAGTGTCCAAACGTGTAAAAACTTTGTATAGATTTTTTTAATAAAAGCAGAAGACATCTTGTTTTTCTTTTTCCAACCGCAAATATTAAACACATGTTTTTGTTATTTACTTATGATAGCACTGCGCTTTTTAAGTTTTCTTCGGATCGTTCTTCATGTTGATGTGTATAGCTTAATCACAATGTGGAAGTCTCTAAGTAACATCTGCCTATTAAAGTTCCTTACCATTTGATTCACCTTCGAACATTATTCGTCGCCATTACGTGATGCCGTATTATGCACACTATAAGTATGATTCTTTGAGTACATTTCTCAACCCCGATGTCATAGTGCTTAGAAATATGCCATAGTAGTATACAATTTATTACCAACCCAGTTTAAGATACGTATCACAATCTTCTGCTACACTATACAAATAAAAAAAAATCATGGTTCTAAATCATTGTATAAATAGAAAAGTCATAAAAGTCAAGCAGCATTTGAACCCAGATCTCTAGCGTGGAAGTCTTCTATAAAATGGACTTGATCTTATAGTACTGAACGACGTAGATTTGTTTACATGTTATACGCAGTTTATAAAAACTATTTCTTTCATCCACATATGGCTTATCTCCGTAATTATTTTAACCGCAAGAATGCAGTATGTTTTAATAAACATCTAATATTTACAGATGTATTTAAATAGGTGAAATTATTAAAAATTACCTTATTACTATAATTAATTATAAAGATATACCACATTGAATATGTTACAGATATTTCAAAAAATTTGAGGTGTCATTCTTTTTTTGCAGATGATCCATTTCTACAAGGAATAAACGCAGGCAATTAATTTAATGTAAAAACAAATTGATTACCATATCAGCAAAAGTCTCTTGTACATTTCAGAATTAGTAATGTCTCAATCACAGACATTGCAATTTAACATACCATTTGAACATTCTTAGAAACTTAACCAATCATGATTATGCCTCTATTATAATATTACGGCGCAACAATAAGCAGAATTAAACGGTAAAGCGGTCGTGCAGAAACTTTTAAAACCAATACGAGGTACACTTTTACGAAAAACCTCTAAAACTTCGCTCGAGGAAACTTGGCTGAACCCCTGTTGAAAATCAAAGCGTCTTAGTAACAATAGTCTCAAGTTAGCCACATTTCGTGCCAGATACTCGGTAAAACACTTTGCTACAGATGGGTCGGTGATCGCACAAGCACGAACGAACACGGTCTTCAAAGAACTTCCGTCTTTGAGACTTCGACACAGCTCCGATCATAACGCTAATCGAGCAACGTAGCGAGACGACTAGCTCGTTGGCTCTCAACTTAGCACGACCGTCACGTACTTGCAACACGCGACAGACTCTACACAAACGTTCTTGAACATCCAATCCGTAAAACAAGGTATAGCAAACTTGATTGTTATACCGAAAAAGCCAGATTCCGTCAATACTCCAGCTAGTGGTTCGCACGATGAATTTCGTAGCGAAGAGCATCCTGTTCCCTAGGCGTGAACAAAAAACACAAAAGCCTAGGCTAGCAGCACGGCGTAAAGGTATGTGCTTCAATTTCGTAAGACGCCAATCTTCTGTAAGCGATTCTTCGACTCGAAAAGCAGTCCGAATATCCGCGAGGAGATCCGCGACGTCTACGCGTCTCAATGCGTAAACATACGAACACCGGTGACCGATCACAAGTTTGGTAAATGTGATGAATTCTTGAATATTTATCGAATTAACCGGCGAGTTTATATAATTCCCAAATGGAAATGGTGAATGTGACAAAAGTCTGTTCCTGTTCGTTATTGGCGGTCTTAGTTGATGTCCGATGCGCCCCCTTTTTTTCTCACACGGTACTTTTGGTGAACGCCGAAGCTAGGAGAATACAGCGCAGTTTTCTATTATTTACTAGTCAGGAGGATAGTTTTTTGTTGGACACCATGACACAAGAGGCTGTGAATAACAATATCATATAATTTATAATTAAAAATTCAATGAAAGGCTACTTTAAATCAGATTGATGTCGCCTGAACGAAATTTGAATAAGAAACTGACGTGTCTTTTCAAATGTAAGATCTAAATAAAGAAAATAATTTGATTACTAAAACTCATATAAAACAGATACATATCAAAAACAAACTGAACCCATATTCTAGAGAAAAAAAAAACATTTTTCCAAATAATGTTTATTGTTACTACTACAAATTATTAAATATTTTAAATTTGCTTATTTAGACATATTAGACCCTTACGACATCCAAAATTACAAAGTTTCTCGAACTCTTTATATTTGAATTTATTACACGTGCATTGTACCTTGCAAATGCATCGCTGATATCCCTAACCTCCAGAACGAGGTGATTTTCTAATACATTCTTGAAATGATATTGCTAGATATGGAATATCATTAAGCAAAATAAATTGTTGTTCACAAATTGTAAGCTAACTGCTGGTATACAAATGTGAAAGTCTCTCCTGTTTTGTTCCTAACTGATAAAACTCTTCATTTTGAACTTCTAATATCACCCCTAATAAATTTCGTAGATCATTTCTTGGTTTATCAACATCTGATACTCGTAATTTCACTCTGTCACCAACATTACCAGAAGGGAATTATAAATTTGAAACTTTCAGCATTTTTTTTGATAATGATCTTAAACCTTCTTTAGCACTCATTCCATATTTTCTTATTTGTTCTTCCCTGCTTAAAATATCTGTCTGAATTAATGTGACCGCTGCTTCATCTTCTTTCTTAATTTAACTAATTAACTAAGTTTGACGAATATACTCGTCATGCATAAAATGCAGTGACCATTAGTTACTTACATTGTAATTTTTGTGAAAAACGAAACATATTCTCAAATTTTAAGATGTTTAGAATATTTTGAGGCTAAGCCGAAAGAAAACAAACAAATAAAAAATATGAAAAATTTTAGATGAACTCATGCGCCCGTATGTACCGGCTAAAACAGCCTATCAGTTCGCAAAACAAATTTATCTATGTGCGATGATAACATTTATTAGATATTCTTATATATTTCTATTTTTTATATTAAAAATATATATTACTTATATATTTTTAAGATATTTATTTAGATAAAGACTCAAGAAGTACTATAAAAAAAGTATTTCTTTATTTGTTAGATATTATTTATTTGAATCCATGCATATTATATAAAACAAAATAATGGGTCATTATCGCGAATCATCTTTTTGCTGGAATTTATTGAGAAGATTATTGCGTTGTATCCAATCCAACGAGAAAAATCGACACAAACTCAGCCATCTAGACCTAATGTAACCCAATTAGTCGGGAATCATGTTTCGAATTATATACCCGGAACTGCGAAAACAAACAACACTACGCAAAGGTGTTCACTCTGTTATAAACGTAATATCAGGAAGGAATCGCGTTACTGGTGTTCTATTTGCAAAGTCCCATTGTGTGTAGTACCCTGTTTTGACGAACACCATTCCACAACTGGAATACAAATTTTTAACTTTATATGTATTAATTTAGCGTTTTTCGTTAATCATGTAATGTATGGTAAATTAATATATAAATAAATATTAGTAATAAAATAGGCAATTTTATAAAATGAACCTATCTTCTTGATGCAATATTTTAACAGCGACCCTTACTCTGTGATTGACGACTGTACTCGTCATCGATCGATTTTTGCGACACACAGAAGTGCGCGTTTTGAAAACGGAACTCCACAGTTAACTAGCTAAAAAAGGAACTTTAGCTGGAGGATCATTTTGCGATAAATCCTTATCGTTCTCATCATGTTCTATTTCGCTATTTGTGTTTTCAAAAGTGTCATTAACTGTCTTGATTAGAGTGCGAATCTCTTCATACATTCTAACATGTTCGATAGAGTCATTCGGAAAAGAAGATGTTTTCAAGCCTACTTTCACAGGCACCCTAGATATTGCATCATAAAGAGTATAGTTTATGACTTTATGAAATACCTTATTTTTCATAAGTTGCATAAAGCGTAGCACTTCAGACCATTTACTGGTTTGATTGCTTTTCAACCACGAACTCAGCATATTTTCTATATCCTAGTTTGTACGCTTAATCGTACTTAACTAAAATCTAGCACTGGAGGTGTCTTTACTTACGGGAAAGACAAGTTTTTCAACATTGCCGACTTTCATTACGTCGTATCTTTTTAGTCTTTGATAATCTTCCGTTTTTTCCCATACTTTTGTTTTTACTATTATTCACTATTTTTAACAAGTCATCATATATTTCATTCGCCAGAAAACCGCTGTTTGTTTTCTTAGTGTTCATAATATTAACTAACTTGGAGTTAAAATGCTCAAACATACCAACTATCATTCAGTATTTTATAAAATACGAGAGAGTAGCAAAAAAACGTCTAGTCGGCACGAAATTGGATATACTGTCATGGACTAATGTTTCCCGATTTTTAAGTATCGGGAGCAGAGGAATCAGGTCAAACTGGTCTGCGCGACACTCTTCTGGGATGAGACAAATTGACTAATGTTTTTGAAATCTTCTTGCACAATAAAGACTTTTATTAATCTTTCTATCCCAAGGCGAAAGGCTTAAATTTGAGTTCCCGTCCACTGTGAAGTTTTCGTCTACTCATCAAACTAACCCTTGGTCTTCCCGGATACATCGATACGCAATCGAGTGCGCCTCAGTCCTTCCGGAGGTGATTTTAGATCAGGACGAATCGGAACCTTTCGATTACGTAAGAAATTAGATTCCAGATATTTGCACGCTTTCGTGATATCACAAATATCGTGATGTCTATTATTTAATGGACAAAAGTTCTGTTAGAAAATATGAGTAGAAAACGTCTTAGGCTTATTGCTATTAATCTTTTGAGCGGGGAGATCGATACTGATCACAAATCTTATCTACCAACGAGAACGCGTACTGAACAGTAAAATCAAGGTAATAGTGACCATCAATCCCAAAAATGCCGATATATGTACAGTGGATTTCTGCCTCTTTCCAAGAAAAATTTTCATAGTGGGACGAAATCTTGCACGTACCCTTATCTTACTCGCGTCTTGTTTATTCAGGTTTTTGAAGATCCTGGAATATCTTCCTTTTCACTATCATAGAAAATAACATTAGGGCAACCGACGTGCAAATGTCAAATTTTACATAGGTTTATTTTTCGGTTTCCCTTCTTCTATCTAGCATGAGAGCGGTATTTGTTACAATACTACTGTAAGAATCGACATTAGTCGAGCCACATTGTGAACAAAGTCCGATCGCGATACCTGCGCGGTAGGCGTTCTCCAAAGGGGCTGCATAAGAAAAAAAGAGCGCGCATCTGACATCGATAAAGAACGCCAATAACAAATAGTAAGGGACTTTTATCACATTTGCCATTACGCGTTAGAAATTATATTGTATAAACTCGCCATCTTTACCAAACTTAGTGGTGATTATGTAGAATAACCGGCAATTATACACAATCACATTTACCGTAACAGACCTACCGTAAAAATTTTCGAAATACATACTTTAGGTAGTAGAATTGCACTTAATAGTCGTAAAAGCATTACGTGCAAAAACTGTCGAAATACTTTGTGTATAAATAGAGCCTATGTAAGGAAATAGACAGAGTTTACTCAATTAAATTTGTTATAACTCAAGAATCATCTTAAATAGAGCTTACGTGTACATCAACTTGTTTTGTTATTTTGATATACTGAAATCACTTTTTGTATATTTGTAGCATCAGAACTCCATCATAATATGAAGCAGGCATTTGTAGAAAGACTTGAGCGGAGGACCTGGGTAACTCAAGTGATATTGCCGTAGCTTGGTAAGCATAATGTCCGAAGCTTAAAGCCCGGGTACAATCACCCGATAGCGCAAATGTTGTTTTCCACGGATTCTACATGTTGCCCACTTATGCTAAAACATCCTGCGTATATGATCTTTCCCACTAATATGTACGGGCAAGTGATACATACCGCGGTGTAACCTCTACTTGCTAAGTAGAATACTAATACCAATCGAATCGTCTACTGTCGATAGAGTTAGGATGGCTCCCATATAACGTTGCGAGAATGAGCGATTCAAAATGCCGATCGGGAATAACCGCTCAGAAATTGACATTCATAGTTTGGTCGTGAGAGAAAACGGAGAGGTCAACGTGAGGTCAATTGGAAAGAACGCTTTTGAGTAGAAAGCCGGTGCGATATATATATATATGTACTACTGAATGGCGGACTAAGTCAAGTCCGACGACCGTAGGAGTTCTTTAAAATTCCGTCAGAAATTTCCCCATTCAGGGACTATTAGCGTCGACGGCAACCTACGATAGAAGGAAGAGAGGTTAATCCTTCCAAAACCCTGTAAGACTAAAACCACCTGCGAAACGGTATGCGAAACTAGTTTTACTATCTATTAATAATTCCGCCTAATTGTAAATTTGTATTGTGACGCCGAGGAAAGGAGATCCGTTCCCCAAGCTCAATCAATATGATTATCTTGCTTTTGTGTCGTTGTATTTCGTTGAGTGCGATCTTTTGTAACTATAAGGATTGAATTATTAGTTAAACATAACACGATTTGGCTCTGAACTCCTCCTTCTCTGTATCAATGTGTCATACGTAATTCCGCGTAAAAACTAATCTAACAGGATATTTTCGCAAGTCCAGACAAACTTTTACCCGCCCAATAACTTTGATTTTGAATAACACCATCCCATCGCCGACTTTTAAATATTCGATATAATTGCAACCCTCTCATTTAAAGCCGGAGCGTAAATAGTAACAACTGTAATCAGTTATCTGTGAAACAGTTATCAATAAAGAAAAAAGGGGAAGGTTACAGCGGTTTATTACCTTATTATTTTCCAAAAGTCGAATTGTACGAGACTGCCATGCACCATTTTGTCTTTATTAGGACTCTGCTCTATAACTAACATTTGTTTTGGATTTTGGCCCTATTGTAATCTCTCATTTTGTTTAATTGCATATTTTTAAAGAATAGAACAAATCTTAAATACAAGTAACTGATTATTTAACGTTCTACGTAATCAACTAAGTGGCCTTTTGACTTATCATAGTCTATGAATCTGGAAGAAAACAATATCTGTCTTCGGATAAAACATGTATACGAAACGATACATTAAAGTCACCGTAAGTTGTACAGAATTAACGTCAAAGAAAATTCTTTAAAATATCTTAGAGAAGGAGATATCTCAATTTTCCTAGATATGTAACAAAAGCCGGGGCAATAATTCATATCCCGTAAAGCCTGGAGAAAGATCGCAGGAAAATTTACGATGTCGCTAATGTCGCGATACTCGCGATTCCCACACCGTTTCGCATTGACTTCTGTCCAGCACATAGCGTCCGGGAGTAGGGGGAGAGGAGGAAAAGCCTCTTTAACGGCGCAATAAAAATGCAAGAGGCGCGTCCATTGGCATAATATGCAGCCACGGTTTCTCCCTCGGTCGGCGACTAGTGGTATAAGCTACCATTGAAAATATACTCCAAAACAGTTTTGCTAAGCGATACTGTCCCCGTTACCGTTACTGTTGCCGTTGTCGTTCTCGACTTACAAACGCACTAGTAAAGATCGCATTAATATATAGAGGTAAAAGATGAACTTTCTTCGTTGTTGTAGTTATTGTTATACTTGTAATAGTTCAGTTTTCATTCTTTGTCATTAGTATGATCGGAGTAATTACTCCGCTTATTTTACATAACAAAATTGAGGTAAAAAAAGGAAAAGAAAAATTTACGCGTTCGGATACGTGGCTGCTCGTAAATTTGTCGGTAAGAATATATAGTCTCTTTCTTAGAAACGCGCACATTTACTAATGTTTAAGAATTGTATATCCAAAGTGTGAAATGAATACACATACGTTACAGATAATAAGTCCACGTGAAAACAAAAAATAAATATCATGCAAACATATGTTCGAGAATAATCGATTTATGACTTATACACTGACAAAGAGGTGGATATTATGCTTTATTTTAAACTGACGAAATACATATATGATACATTAATATGTGTATAAAACTTTGCGACTGAAGTCCCTACGTCAAAAACAAGAAAGAGTGTTATGCAGGCATGAGAGTTTTAAAGATTACACGTATACTACTCTACGGTAGATTATGAAATAACTAAAAAAAATGTCTAAAGGAAAATTGTGGTATAATAAATCTGAGAAGAAGAAAAACAAATCAAACCCTAAACTGCTTAACACTTTATTAAACCAACCTAAATAACGCTTTATAATTTGCAAAAGCTATCTCAATCGGTCTGCGACTATTGGTAACGTACTACACTCTTGGTACTTTCACGATGATTCTCTCGTCCTTTTCTAGAAAAGCGTTTAGCCCTAGGTGTAGTAGTCATAAATTCACATATACCATGCACATACATTTACACATATCAGGTTGATATCTTGCGTTATTAATGTAATCTAAATCTGTTTCTTCTTTTTGGAGTAAAATACAATTTCTGCGCCTTCGGTTGTCCCATTGTAGAAGTATGTCTGTCACAGCCTGTACAGAAATATAAGATGGAGAAGAATATTTACGGAAAATAAATCCTGTTTGTCGCTCTTTTATGCATATCTATAAAAAAAATACAGCATCACGATGCGAATGATATGTTATACGCTGCATGGATATCGCACGCCAAAGTGTATAAAAAAACATGCAAAAATTTCCACGAGTAAACACAGCTTGTTGTTGGCCAGCCATGAACACACTGCAAGGTGTGCAGTGGCTTGTTTGCGCAATGCATATTTTCAACTTTCTGCTACGACAAAAATATTTTGAAGAAATCATATCGAGTATATACATAAATAAAGAGATAAAAGAGATATGCAATGCGATTATTATAAATATGCTGATTTGATCTTCTTCTGGCCTAATATTCTTGGTGACAGTTTCATTTATAGTTAATGCAACAAATTATACATCAGTAGTCCTCAAATATTTATTTTTATTTATGGGTAATGGTGCCTGTAGCTTGTCCGTGAGTAATAGCAACATACAGTAACCGTACATTATAACCTGTATGGATACATACGTATGAATCGCCTGTCCCACGGTACAATACATCCGTGCAGGCCACCTATCATATGATATGTCGGTGAGCCACAAAAGAAATATCCCTCCTAGGCAACGGGAACGAGTTACACGCATGCATTCGGTTTTCGGTAGTGAGTTAGATTGGCAGTGTTTAATAGAGCTCTTGAGATTTTAAATAGAATTTAGAATGCAAATTATGCATTGGATATAAAAGTCTTAAAGAAAATTAGTAGACGAGAAACAACGGATAGCTGAGTCAATCCAACTTTTGGGGATCGAGCAAAATTGCTAGTATCTGTATATATACATACCGCATCACAGCACTGTTCTTATTATATTTTCGAAATTCTTGCTGGTCCGTACGACGATATTAGATTTAGAGTTGTAACCCTTTGGGTTACATAGAGGCTCGTATGGCCCTGACGAAAGGCTGATGTCAAAAATCGTCGATAGGCGACGCGACGATGAGACCGCGATGGACCTGCGAGAGAGAAAAAGGAGTAGAATTTGGGAGGCGATACGGTAAGGACCGAGAAAAAGAAGGTACGAAAGCGAAGGAAGCTTGAGGAGAAGAAATTCTACACTACCGTACGGGAGGGAGAGATTCATCCTCTAGGGCCATAGAAGCTTAGCTTCGCCCGAACTCACGTACGTACGAGGAAGGGAAAAATTCCGCCAGCCACGGGCCCCTTTGGCCCGTGTAACCTTCTTGGAGCGCCTTCGGCTTCCCTAAGCCTTGCGGAGGAGAATAGGGATTATCAAAAGTCTGTTGGGGACCGCCGTTTTCGGGTCCCGTAGATTCTGATCTTTATCCCAAATTAATAGTCGTAAGAATATAGTCCAAAAGTTAATCGCATTGAGAGTTTTGTTTTTTTTTTTTCCTTTTACCTTTGTAAATATAAAATTTTGTCGGCCGGCCCGAAATCACGAAAGGGACTCGTGACGAACGAATTACTTCCCTCACTCAGACTCACCCCCCTTTTATTTCTGTTTCCCTTACCCCCCATTTTTTTTCTCTTTATTTTTTTTGCACTGACGTCGGGAGAGTAACAGAGTAAAATTCACAACACTAATCTTATTTCTTTATTTCAGAGAAGAATCGTATCCCTAACATCCTTTTCACGACTCTGGCCCCTGCATATTTTAAGGAACGAGATCTTAGCCGAGCTCACATTCGTGTGTTTTCCCCAACGATCTTCCGACCTCTTAGTGTACGGATCCAAGTGCTCTGTATTCTCGTGAAGGCAATTATTGTCGAGTTAGTATTCGTGTGCCTTCAAAGATATCGTCCGACCTGCCTATACAGTGAGAAGCATTCCTTACAACACGCCCGAAGAACCATCTCCAAAAATTCTTTTATATGCACCGTCATCTTGTTAATATTCTTGTGGAGGGACAAGAACAGAAGGCTTGAGTCTTTCTCCATTTATTTGAATATTACCAAAGAATATTCGTAACCGATGGACACGTACATAATATCCCAGGAGTCCGTAAAACAAATAAGAAGTAACAATAAGATAATGTCGTTTAACTTAGTTACTGCAAACCTCGAACCATCTCTGTTTATTCTAGAAGGCTCGAACACCACGCATTGAGTATCTACAATTTTTGTCCATCATCTATTTATGTTGGAGAATCTTCATCATCGAATACGAATATGAGGCTCTGAGGTTCGCGGTTGTTTTTTGTTACCTTCTAGAACATTGTAGAAGTTTGTCCTTCCCTGTTCGCAGCGTATAATAGTTAATTATAAGATGTACATTTTTAGTGTTACTTAAATATATAGTGTTTGCAAGAGTCTCTCTCTCTCTCTCTACTGTTACTCATTTGTAGTAAACACAAACCCCCAAGTATTAATAAATCCATCAATTCAGACCGTTAGGCTTTGAGGTGGACAAAAATGCGGTATAGGAAACAAATAACCAAGAGTACGGTTACATTTACCTTGTTTTGCTTGAATGTTTAAGAAACACGACAAAGACAAATAACAAGTTTCATTAAGTTAATGATCAAAATTGTTTGTTTGTTTTGTTTGGTATAATTTTGCAGCAAAATTTATTCCGTTGGAGAGATAATAAAGCATTTATTATGATTTAGATATACATATCTCTTTAACCATTTCCAACTGTTATGCTTAGATTGTATGTATTAACTTTAGTGTTTAATGTGATTTCGCAGGGTGTAAACGCTGGAAATCTGGTATGCGACACTAACAATGCAATTTCGAAATAACCAAAAACGTCTTTTAATTTTATTTTTAGTTCATTGTAAAACAAAATATACAAAAGCACTATAGAACGTTCAAATTCTTTGCAACACTTACCACAGTACAATGACAATTTCGACATTTGTCGCTGACAATACAATAGTCTTTTAAACAAGATGAATTAATACAAACATTTTAGAGGAGGGCCTATAATACAAACATTTGACCTTGGAATGAGTTAAAGTCTTAAATAAACCGCAGTGAGACTTGGGTTATCCTTCGCACAAGATTAAATCTAAGAAAGGGGAATAGATTTCGTTAGCGCTTGCCATGTGGAAAGTTGATTGCAAAGATTTGTTAAGGATAACACACATTAACTCTTTGCTATCCACTTGCTCAATTAGTTTATCAAATAGATGTGCATGGTCACTCAAAGCATGTGGCCCTGATTGGGATGGAGTTTGTTCATTAAATTCTGATATGAGCTTGTCTTATCGAGGTGTTTTATTAAAATTTATTATAATTATAAATTATACATGCATATTTGTAATTAAAACCGCAATTATAGAAAATTATAAACTATAGGTGTAACCATTAAATGGTAAGTGTGTATAACGTATTCTTACCACACATCGCTAACCTAAACAACGATGGCATAAAATGTAATTCTTAATCTAATAGAAACAGGTGCAATAATATTCCTAACTTGTTCAAACAATGTATTCTTTACTTATGAATTAATGATGTTGGCATAAAATTAATTCGTACAGCAAAAAAACTGCGTATAGAAAAGAACTGAACTATATCGATATCTCTTAATTTATTTCATCAATGATTTGTTTTACATACAATAGTTTATACATCAAACACATCAAATTCAGATGCAGAACTGAAAAAAAGTCAATAAGCTAATGAGCACACGTGGCCTTTGACACACACGTGCCTGATAATGATTTTCGCCACATGCCTGCTTCCATAATGATCCGGTCTTTAACAATAATTGCTGGGTTAACCAATAAATTCATTTTAACTAGAAAAAACAGTAGCCATTATTATTTCAGATGTTAATATTACTTCTTTTTTGGAATCAAGCACTAGCATTGCTTCAGCTTAGATCCACGGCGATGACAGAAGGAGAAATTTCTATTGAACACAGCTAGGAGTAAATGGTTTGGGAACCTCACAAATAGTGTCATTCCTACCAATGTTACAGAGAACGATTAATTGGATCATAAATTTAGCGCGTCAGTTTCACTGAATATATTTTCAAAGACAAATACAATTCCTCTTTTATATTGTAATATACATTATGAAAGGATAGGAAGGTATATTACAGAAATAAGGAAAACAAAATTAGGATTAAAATAAAGTTTATATATACGGCGGGCAAATCCTCGAAAATACAGTTCGATCTAATAATTGCTTACGTCCATCCTCTGTTACGCTTAGTTTTACACAAACTATGTTCGGTTGTATTCGGCTCTTGGTTATGCACGCACAGTAAACTTCCTATAAAAGTCCCATAGCATGGATACGAGTTCTGACATTTACGAAATAGGAGATACGGTTTCTAGGTCTGTGTATTCAGGAAAACAAAGAAGACTCCAAACAAAAGAAACAGGTCAAATGCGAGATGAAGCAAACAAGATATTCAAAAAACAGCCAAAAAAGGATTGTTATTAACATTTTAATATAATTTTTATTTCTGAAAATTTGTTTAACGAGTTTGTGACATTTTGCCAATCAAAATAAGGCCACACGCAATATAATTACAATCACATTTTCTGATTTAATATGTATTGAGTAATTTATTTCATTAAATTGTGAATGCTAAATATTACTAAAATTGGGATTAGCTAAAAGAATTCATAAAATATTGTTACATATTGGTGTATATGTAGAATCTAAGCTATGATTTCACAGTTTTCGCTAAATGCATAAGCCGCACTGCGATAATAACGACAACAACGGCTCAACCCGAGTACCAGTTACCAACTAAGAGACACAGTTTAAGAGCCAGTTCCGAGGAGAGAGATATGATTTAAGTGACACTTGCGAGGAGAAAAACACGATATGAGTGACACTTGCGAGTAGAGAGATACCATTTGTTTGACGCTGCTAGGAACGAGTCACTCGACTAATAACACAAAAGCGTAAGTTTGCATCGCCTTTAATATAGTAATGTATTGGTATTGGTATTGATATTGGTAATATATAAAAATATTTTTTATTATTATTACTTAGAGTTTTATCGATAATTTGTTTTTTTAATATGCCCGAGACGATAATAGAAGAAACTGAGTTGTATAATACGTAATAGATAAGTAAATATTGGCGTAATTATATTGAGTTTGGTCTCATATTTATCGACAAAATCTTGTCAAGTTCGAAATAAACATTTCATCTTAAAAAAAGTTACATTAAAAAAATTATATTATCGTGTTAGAAACTGTCAAGTAGTCGACTCTTCTCAAAGGAATACCGTCAGGTATCTTATTGTGCGCCACATTGCACGCTTGCCTTGATCCGATGTAGATAACATAGGCGTAAAAGTACTGCAGCGACATTTAAGAGAGTGCTTCAGGGCGACAGTTATGGAAATTTTATTGTCTTTTTGTGCTTTTGAAACGACCGCGTCGACGTTATCGTCCTTGCTTCTAAAACGTGTTCGGTCCTAGATAGACCAATGCCATGAAATGATAACGAAACAGAGATTAACGCATGGTTATAGCTTCAAAATGTAAAAGGATTTTAATTGCAGAGAATTAGACATGTAAGAAAATTAGTAAAATACCTAGTATAATAAATAAAAATGGTGCTTGTTTCCTTTAAAAAAAAGTAATATTCTTAGAAAATTACGAAATAGTTACACGTTGACCAAGCCTAAAAGTGGTTACTTCTGACAAATTCTACAATAAAAAATATGCCGATTTCTCATTAAAAGGTAACCGTCTCACACTTATACATACAGCTGTCAAGCATCGAAAAGGAGTATCTTAATTGCTTGAAATTAAATGGCGCCGTTCAATAAAAGTTGAAAGCTTATTAAAAGAAATAAATTTCAAGCAATGAAGAGCGATGAAGTACGTAATGTCGATACGCCTGGCATGTACATATTTGGTTTTAAACCTTTTAACCTATTAACCGAGGATGAAAGGTTGCCTCGTGAGTGAAAGATACGTCATTGCTGAAAGTAGAAGTTGAACGTTCATATTTCAAGTCGGCGCTTTAGCGTTCATCATTTCTTATCCACACACCTTTATCGTGTTTTCTTTTTCAAGAAATTGGGAATTGTTGGACAAAACTTTATTTCTTCTAAGCTGAAAAAATGATAGGAAATTGTTTAAGATAATATCGGTAGGTCCCGGAGCAATATGCCCCAG
Source organism: Ampulex compressa (assembly GCA_038496175.1). Classification (NCBI taxonomy): domain Eukaryota; kingdom Metazoa; phylum Arthropoda; class Insecta; order Hymenoptera; family Ampulicidae; genus Ampulex; species Ampulex compressa. The sequence continues at coordinate 65,073 of JBCFXI010001190.1, forward strand.
GTAGCGCCAGCGGGCACATCGGTGCAATGCCTAGTCAATAGGTAGATTACAAATCTAAACATCAGGATTCGCGCGAACAAAGACGCGCTCGTCGCAGGCTTCAGCGCACAGCGATCGACTCTTTAAAAGATATTTCGTTCTTTTCACGCCTTCTAGGATTAGCAATAAATGATATTAGGCTGTATAATGTTATATTTCCACGTTTCTACGAATAGTACAATTAAATATGTCATTGTGTATTGTAATAACCATAAATATACATATCTGCGCAGTTTGTAAATAGCGCGCGTGTCGATCACAGAGTCTATAAATGTGGACCAATGGACCCGAGGCTTCTGATATCGCCATGGTCGCATTCCAGCTTCTCCTTGCCCCCCTTCAGGGGTTGCGGATTAATGGGTCCGCTGTACTGACTGGCGGCAAGGCTTGCTATGTATCAGATCCTGCCGATTGTTAATTATTTATTTGCTTTTATCTCGGCTTGGCGTCGGTTTTTTGTGGCTTTTTGTTCGGGACGCCGTAGCGAGCGGGTGGGATTTTGAGTTTGTGCGATTAACCTTCGAGCTACGGCAGTGTGCCACCTCCAGGTAAATCGGTATCACGGGTCTTCTTCTTGTGCGAAGCACGACCGTGATCGTAAGAGAGATTGATGTCTATTGTATATAAATTATTCGGAGCTTCGGCATCGGACACTCTGTGCGTGATTTTGTGTGTGACTTTTTAAGCTTCCTGGTTTTCATTTGTGTATATTATTCATTGTTAACAAACCTGTTTTTTGTCCCGTTATGACGCGAGTGTGAAAGTATTCGTTTGTTGTTGGAGCAGCGACCACCATATCGCAGCGATTCGTTGACTCGTGCCGACTCCACGATTCGGGCTTACAACCCCCGGTAACAATTATATTGCCCCCGGCAACGAACAGAAATGATAAGTTTTACTCATTTCTGCATTACGAAGGTGGTCCGATAAGTACTTAGCCTCACCGCCCGATGGTGCCATTATGGTAAATATAGAACGATAAATATACTATCGTGTAATATATTCTCGTAGACAGCTACCGTCAAAATTTCAGCCAAAACGGACTCGTAGTTTTGTTTTGGCCGGGTTTGAAAGCGGGCGATGGGTGCCGCGTTTGCTCACTCCGGACAACAAGCGCATCCGTGAGACTCCGCCGTCGCCACTGCCAAATTGGTCGAATTAGGCTACGAACTGCTGTCGCATCCACCGTATTCTCCAGATTTGGCCCCGTGCGACTTCTTTTTGTTTCCAAACTTGAAAAAGTCATTCGGCGGGCAGAAATTTGAGTCGAATGAGACGGTTATCGCCGCCACAAAGGCCTACTTTGAAGACTTCCAGGAAACGTTTTTTTCAGACGGGTTAGAGAAGTTGGACCATCGCTCGGTCAAGTGTATCGAGCTAAAAGGAGACTATGTTGAGAAATAAATCGCCACTTTTCCAAGATTTTCGTTTTTCTTTTGTAGGTTAAGTACTTATCAGATCATCCACGTATACGGATAGAAGAAACGAGGCGGCGGAATAATTTTGACATTAAGTTATGTGAATATCTCGACAGTTTTGGAAGTTTATTTTCCTTATGTAGACAGACTTTACACTGAAAGTATATAACAATGTCAAGCCTAGCCTTTTTTTAAATTCTTGTTTATTTACTGACGGATAATATCTCATGATTCTAAATATGTATTGAGAATACTAATTTTTAGGTAAGAAAAGAGTACAGCGAAAGAAATGGGATAGCAAAAGAAGAAAGAAAACGGGAAGGGAAAGAGGAGGCAGCGTACTGCAGAAAACGAATAGCAAAGACGAAGATGTACAAGAATAAACAGAATTTATTAAAACGAAGGAGGTGAGATACAAGCCAAAATATAAGCAACTGCGAACGATAGGACTACCAAGCCGTTTTCTGAACAGAGAAAATAGCAGCAATCAAAAGTTTATAGCAAGGTTTAGATATGAAAATAAAGAACTGGGTAGAAAATATTGAGGAACACAACACAACACAACAAAAGATGCAGTTTCAGTGAAACAGATGTAGCAACGTAGAGAATACAAGTAAGAATTTAAAGAAAATACTAGTCGAGTCGGAAGTAAGGCACGTATAGGTGTAGAAGATATAGGAAAAAGAGAGGAACTAGAAGAAAGAAAAACTAAAGAAAACCATTACGAGCAACTAGTACAGTAGAGATAATCGCGAAAGTATGCAAATTAGATAGAAGTGTAACACATTGCACCTTTCGCAATGCCGGAAGACAAGCAATAGAAGTTATATTTATTTTGCTGGCGTCGTTGACCATATTTATCACAACTTCACTGTCGCCGAATTTATATCACAGGTAAAAGAATAAATTTTGGGTCAAACGTATCTATGCAACACTCCCCTGGGAATTTAAAAAAATAAAAAGGGCGTTTGGATGAATAGCAAGTTCAATGCAGTAAAAAAGGTTTATTATTTAAATATCTAACTCTACATAAATTTTCTTACTTGGAATTTGTTGCCACCTCGTGTTCTACCTATTCGTTAAAACAATTCATTTAACTAAACTTTCTCCACTTTTCCTGTACGCTGGCTTATCACCGCATTCGTACATTTCGAGATGTCCAAAAATAGTTAAAAGACTGTTTTCAGGTTCATTTCCCCAAATACACTAGTAGATCGCTGCACTCCGAGATTAATATTTGCCACAGCCATGCAACATAGTAATCGAATTGCAAAGCTACAAAATCAGAATGCTCTGCCCACATCTGAAAACCCCCGTACTTATAGCAAAAAAAACTACCCTTGTGCTATCCTATCTACTGGTAAAAATCAGTGGTATTCCCACTTAATATAGAATCGTCACGTGCGTAACGAGTAGACAACAGGTGTATTGTTGAGCATTCGTTATCGTTTATTGTTTAAATATTATTTACCAGTTTGAGACAGTTTATATTTGGCGGTTGATCACCTGGTATACCCCAATTATTGGTTAGGTATATATCGGTCCTTAAGTTTCTCCTTATTACAATGAGATTTATATTCGTAAAATATCATTTATGAAGAATATTTACTTATCACAGTCAAATGTATTTTTTATTTTAATCAAATGCACAAACGTATATACCAGTTATTCGTGCCTTGCGAATTATTTAAATGCTACATTATAATAGCCTTGGATCGATATAACATACAGTTGCCCCGTCAAGTGCCTTGCCACAATCTTATCATTCGAATCATGTGGGATTAGGTTTGATCAAAACACAACCTCATGGAAGCTAGCCGGAAAGACTGAACGTTTTGAGGTGATGTATGAGGCGCGAGGAGGAGAAGTGCGATAGCGAATCTCGTGTAAGAAAGTGAATATAGTAGACAGAATCAGCGTAGAGAATAGACCGGTGTAGAGATAACAGCGTACTGTAATTATATATTGGGTTGTTCGGAAAGTCATTTCGTTTTGTTTTTCGTTTTTCACCAACCAAAAACTACTGTGTAGAATTAATAGAACTTTTTCACACACAAGCCTTGCAATATCAGC
>JBCFXI010001191.1:0-68600 GCA_038496175.1 Ampulex compressa
TATATATATTTGAGAGGCGGACGGTATTGAGAGCTCATACCCGTTCACACTTGTTAGCGGTGTTTTACTAGCTTACGAGGAGTGGAAAAAGAGTGCGTATAAGCTTTCCTATGCGATCCTGGAGGAAGGATAGATCAATTTGGTAGGGAAGGTACTATACACGCAATTCCGCTGTTAGTCATACCATCCGTGCCGCTCGGATGGCCAAGCAGCAGGTGGGTTGGCTTCAAGGGACCGGTATGCCTCGGGTTAGGTGTCCATTTCCATCTCGCTCAGGCGGGGCAAACTGGTTGTACGCCGACATTACACTTAGGAGCGTGGGCGCACTGGGCCTTTCTTTATATCACTGACTCCCCTAGGATATTAGCTTCCCCGCGCGATGCGGTCCAAAGCGTCACTCAACTAGGAAGGCAACCACCTACACTGCTCAGGCGCAGTCTTATCGGTGCGCCTCTACGGCCCATGATGCATCATCACGAATTGTCTTCCTGCGTCGTAGCCTTCCAGGCTATGGGAATTGGCCGAAGGCGCAACCTGGTGAACCAGCAGAGAAAGTGCGAGTGTTTGGGCGCCTGGCACTAGGCTGAAGCCTGTAGCAGGCCTTGTAAGCAGTGTGGAAATGAGCATCACCTTCTGCACCATCCTGTCGTCGCAGCATTTCTCTTGAGAGGGAAATTACTACGCACCATTCAGATGCCGAAAAGGAGTCGGCGGCCGCAGTCACCAGCCACGGAGCAGTCCCCGCGCCTTGTCAATGTGCCTTTCTGGCGATGGCGAGGGTTAGGATCACCACAGCTCATGGACGTTCCAAACGCGCGCGTGCTCTTTTGGATCGGTGCTCGGAGCTTTCCTTTATCAGCGAGGCGGTTGGCCAGAGTCTTCGAGCGCGACGACGTCCCTCCTGTGTAGAGGTAAGTAGCATAGGGGAATATTTGGTCGCTGCCTCAAGCTCCACAGTAGATCTGAGTCTCGCGCCTCCTGAAGGGAGATTCCGTGTTGGTTTTTTTGTGCAAGTACTGTCGCGATTCACGTCTTATCGGGGACATTTGGGTATTAGGTTGGATGGTTGCGCTCACCTGCCTCTTTGGCTGATCCTTGCCCTACCTTTTTAGAGTCTATTGAAATCATCATCGGGGCTGATTATCACAGTGTTGTTCGGTGGAAAGGGTTCCGGCAAGCTCTGATTGGTTTTATGGCGTAGGCTACGATTTTTGGTTGCGCAGTATCCATTGCGTTTTGCGAAGGCTACCGGTGAGACTCGAAGAATGCAATTATACTGTACATGCACGAACGTGCAGAATACTTTTCAGGACGAGGTAAACTTAGAATTGTCACAGTTTTGGCAGCTCGATGAGGTGAAGGTAGAGTCGGTGCTTCTCTCGGAAGAGAAGCAGTGGCATGGGGGATACTTCTGATGCACTCACTTGCGTTGTTTGCATAGGAGGTACCAGATAAGGTTGCCGTATTGGTCTTTAGCTCCTGGAGATTGGGGAGTTGTATGTAATCGCTAAATCTATGCTGAACCATACGCTGCGCCGTCTTGGCCGAGTTTCATACTTGAGAGTTACGTACACGGCCTTCTTGAGCGACTACCTCGCGTTGGGTTATACGGGTGTGGTCAAAGCTTCAAGTGATGTCACAAATTCGGTCCGTCCGGCATACTTGTCGCATCATCTTGTGGTTAAGGAGGATCCTCGACGACTGAAAGTGCGTGTAGTCTTTAACACGTCAAGTCGTACTTTGGATGGTACCTCCTTAAATGATCATCTCTTGGTCAAGTTCAAGTTACAGGCGGGCACTGCCAAAATTGTCATGGCCTGCCAATTTCATAAATTTGTTTTTAAAGTGGACACCCAGAAAATGTTCCCATCAAGTTTGGGTGCATCCCGACAACGTTAATTGGCAGCGTATTCTATCGATGCCCTCCTCAAACTCCACCCTGGTGTGGTATTGTCTGCTGACCATGACACACAGTACTGTATGCGCGCCCAATCTAGCAAACCGAGTATTACGGTCAGTTGGCTGTCAACAAGGGCATGGTGTTTCCTGAGGCGCGAGAACTGTTACTTTGCAAGTTCTACGTAGACAACGTGTACTTCGGAGCAGACACGGTCGACAAGGGGTACCAGGTATTACAGCACCAAATTCTACAGAGGTGATTTACTTCGAGGTGAGGTCTCTCGTTGCTAATGTATAGCGATAACGGCACTACCTTTCAAGGGGCTGTTGCGGAGCTTTGGGTGGCGGTTAGGCAGGCTTAAGAGGCATTTGAGTTTGAGAGGTTGCTGTGCAAGGCGGGAATGCAGTGGAAATTTATCCCACCATCTGCTGCTCATTTTGGCGTATTTGGCAGGTGGTTGGGGGCAGTACTCACACTTTTGAGAAGCTAACCGTCCTATTTTGTTTAATTGAGGTATGTGTGAATTCGCGTCCGATTACTCCCTTGTTGGACACTCCGGATGAGTATGGCGTGCTCTCTCCTGGGCTTTTTTAGTCAGTGGCCTTCTTTTGATGGTTCTGAATCCTTCGATCTTAGATCTGCAAGTCGATTACTTTTTTCAATCATAACTTGTCCGCCATATGCAGGAAACCTTTTGGGCGAGGTACAGGATGAAATATCGGAATACGCTCCACCAGCGTATGTCATGGAGGGAGGTGCATCCAAATGTGCTAAGGGGTGTAGTAGTACTATTCTAATCCCAATCCCTGCGGTTTGACCATTGGGTTGAGTAGTGGAATGTCACCTGGGTTCTGATGGCCTTGTGCGCGTTGCTACGTTGCACATAAAAAAGGGCACATTCAAAAGACGCATATCTCGTATCTGTCTGCTTCTCGCTCCTCCTGCGTCGGACTATTACCATGGGGTGCTTGTTGGGGGTAAAGAGAAATAGATGAGCAAGTGTTATTACTGGTCAGAGGTTGAGCAGATGGGACCCAATCCCTTGTTGCGCAGGATGCCTTTTGCTATGATGAGTTACCGACGGCGAGGTCTGCATCATCTCGGGGAGGGAAAGGGTGAAGGTAAATGTTAATACGTGCAGTTGACCAATGAAACGGCAATTTGTTCGTATGGATTCGCTTGGTTGCGGTACCCAGTCATTTTGCCACTTACTATACTACCCGGGGTAGAGAGAGATAAGTCAGTTTTCTGCATTGGCAGTTATCACTGAAAGGGCATTTTGCTGCTATGTGGTTTGTGAAATTTCGTTGTGGAGATTTTGATCTCGAAGATGCTCCTCGCTCTGGCCAGTTACTACCGATGTCGATCATATCAAGGCTTTAATTGACTCTGACCAGTATTTGACGACTACAGAGATCGGAAAAAACTTCAATATTGATCAATCAACTGCTTCGAGACATTTACGGAAGCTTGGGATGATAAAGAAGTTTGATGCTTGGGTGCCGAACGATTTGAGCGAAAGGAATTTAATGGACCGAATTTCTGCTTGCGACTCGTTGCTGAAACGTCATCTATACGAACCATTTTTAAAGCAGATGGTAACTGGTAACGAAAAATGGATTCTCTACAATAGTATCACTCGAAAAAGATGATAGTCAGAGCGCGGAGAGGCTTCTCAAACGGTTGCAAAGGCAGGATTGCACGCAAAGAAGGTGATGCTCGGTATCTGGTGGGATTATAAAGGAATCGTGTATTATGAGTTGCTCCCACCCAACAAAAATATTGATTCCGCCAAGTGGCTCACAACTGGATAAATTAAAGCAAGCAATCGATCAGAAGCGAACAGAAAGGGCGTTGTATTCCAGCAAGACAACGCTAGGCCACACATTTCTTTGGTAACTCACAAAAATTATTGCGACTTGGGTGGGATGTTTTGGTGCACCCACCTTATAGTACGGATCTAACACCTTCGGATTTTCATTTGTTCAGGACGTTACAAAACAATTTGAATAATAAAACCTTCGGTTCCCTGGACGTCCTCAAGAACCACTTGGATGACTTCATTGCTCAAAAATCTCAAGAATTGTATAAAAGAGGAATAATGAAGCTTGTGCAGAGATGGCAAAGAATCATTGAACAGAATGGGAAATATTTGGTTGATTGAAATCGCTATTTTTGCTCAATATTTTGCATTTGAAATTTACTCAACTTTCGCTACAGACTTATGCATAAACCCAATATATCGATATGTATTACAACAACCATGATTATTTTTCTGCGCAATTTGTAAATCGCGTGCATGTCGATCGTAAAGCTTATATATCAAGTCCAGTCGATTCCTTTCGCCTGTCCGCTCCACAGTCACATTCGAGATTCTCCTTGCTACTCTTCAGGGGTCACGGATCAAATTAATGATTCTAAGTGTACTAGCCACTTGTGGCATGAGTCTGCTGTAGTTCTCTAATCAAGTACCAAGTCAAACCAAGTATTTCTCATTCCTTTTCTTCCTCTTTCTTCCACCTACCTGCGCATTACTTACGCCAATGTTATGCTGTTAATTTGCCGTATGGTGTTAAGCCAATGTTAAGCCTACCTTTGTCTTACAGATGGGTGGATACATGTATTACGGAACTTATGTAACCGGTCAGTTACAATCCGTTGCGCTAAAATCTCCGTTATCTTTATGCATTACATTATATTAGAAGGCGGTGTTGATTGCTACTTGAGAAAACTGGGATGTAAGTAAAAGAAAAATGGTCGAGTAAAATTTGATATTTATTGCAAAATATTTCGATGTTAAAGTAATAGCAGACGCATGCATCGATCGAAAGGATTATAAAATGTGTGCTCGCGCTCTTCGCAGTAGAAGGGATTTAATGGTCTGTATTTTCGTTGGATGGGTGGAATTCTAAGCAGAGGCTCATACACCAGACAAAGTCGAGTATATTTTGACGAAAACAATTGCAAACATCGCAGTCGCCGCTTTTATTATGCGATCAAAGTAATGGTCGCTGATTTCACTATATGACAGAACGAAAAGCAATAGAATTCAGTCGGCAATTCTCCAAATATAGAAAATTAAGACTTTTTACGTGTGCTCGGAGAAATGGCTTTCTGTAATCTAAAAAACCATTGCGGCACGAGTCTTTGTTTCGCGCTAAAGGCGGATTTTTCTAGCGCCCGGTTTTTTGCGCTACTGACGACGTAATACATTGAACGTTTCACTTTTTTTAAATTTTTAATTAATTTTCCGCTCCGACTGCTAAGGTCACTTTACCTAGAACTGTTTAACACGTTGAACGCCACGTCACTCAGATATGGGTGACGGCTATGTTTCCACAGGGGCCCCGTCACCCGTATACGGGTGACACTATTCTTGTCCAATTAAAACAAGATTTTTGAAGTAATTTATAATAATTTTATTTGGAACACAATTATGATCGGTATAAACAACAGAAAGTAACAATAAACTATAAAATAAACAAAAAGAAACATTAAAAATATACTTATATTTAAATTTGGTGTAAATACAATGAGATCTGTCATAATGAATTTTTTTCGGAATGCTTATCACATTCCCCACTTCGAGGTCCTTTATACTCTATAAGCACCTTCCACAAAATTATCTTCTAATACTCTTAAAAAAAAAGATCTCCTAAAAATAAAAATACCTACCTAAAACCTATCTTTCTATCTATCCCCTATCTATCCCAAAATATCCTTTCATATATCACAAAGTAAACTGTGGTTACATTTAAACGATGCATTGCATTATACCGCTCTTCCATGTCGCGCTGTTTACACTCCCGGATTTGGGCCCCGGGAGAAACCCCACCGATTTATGCTGGACGTTCAACGTGTTAAGGTGGGTTCCGAACCACCAGAGCTACAGTATGCATATCACGTGAAAAGTCAGAGGTTATGCGCTCTGTTATACGAATTTCATCACATTGTTTTCCTACAGAGCGTATCACGTCAGTATGGAACGTGTTGCATCGACGTAATAGATCTGATCGCTTTGGGAGGAATCAATTGCGTCGTATGCTGCGTGAATTGTTCAGGAAATTAAGGTGTAGGAGTGAAAAAAATTCTGAAAATTGCACTTATGATACCAAAAGTATTCTCAGACGTTCTCCTGGTTGGCTGAGACAGTAGTTGAACGTTCTTTTGCCTGCATCTTGCAACATTTGTGCTCTGGAATGTTCCTTTATCATACGCTTACCTAAACTGAAAGCGTCGTTGCTAACTATTACGTGAGGAAGCAAGATATCAAAATGCGGAAGGCTCTTTGGAGACGAAAATATAGCTTTATTCTTCGCTAATGTTCTCATTTGCGACTTCTTCAGAATTTCTGAATCACCCTCCTTTCCATACAAACCATATTATCAATACAAACTTATAGTTTGAATCGACTATTGCAAGAAGCACTACAGAAAAATATCATTCGTAAATGAGATATGCGTTTCCCGATTCTTCAGATGCTACAATTCTCACATGTTTACCATCTATTGCAGCTATACAATTGGAAAAACCCCAACGTTTCCAAAACTCGTTAGCTTTCTTCGCCCACTCCATTTGGTCAGGAGGAGGTAAAAAATGTCGCACAAGCTTTTTCTGCAGTGCAGCCAACCCCTAGACACTATCATGAATGTAGCAGATTGGGAGATGCGGTAATCAAATGCCAGTGTCCTTACGTCGACTGAACAGATAAACACGTCTGCTCTAGGAAAACATTTTCACGCATCGTAAAATATTTCGCGCTCTTGCCGACGTTTTCAATGCAAATTCGATTCCTGCTGCGCAAAAAACCGGTCGCTAGGAAAACTCAATTGAATTCTTTCGATTTATTGTCGCGTATTAAGATAATCGCAGGGACGTGTCATAGGTTTGGGAGCGCGCGGGGCACTTTAACATTTGTATTTATAAGGCGAGTGCCCCTTACAAATATAGCGGAGAGTAATCCTAAACGGATGTTATTTTGAACAGGAATATAGGAGCTAATGTTACAGGCTATTTTGTACCGTGAAACAGGTTTCATGCTATTAAGTGTTTGACTGAACGTGCAGTATCATATTTCTAAACAAGGTGGAAACTATATTGCAACTCAGTTCAATTTATACATAAACGTAAAATAAGAGAAGGACATGCTCATCAGCTGCAATTAAGAAATTCTGGTATGTATAATATATTCATAAAGCAATATTCTATGGTTTGCTCAATAAGATAAGTATGTTACCTTGGAAAAACCGTCTAACGATGCCAAAAATAAACCGCCAACCTCTAAAGAACAGCATTTCATGCTTCTTTGCATAATTATTAATAATAGTTTCCTTATTGGCAATGAAGTTCTATACCAATTCGTATCATATCTGTCAAAAGTGAAGAAATCGTAGAATGAAGCTCTTAGAATATCATTTTCCCGTCCAATGTATAAATCGTGCCGAAAGTCGTGATATAATCAGTAGCAGGTATATTGCACTCTGTTTTTGTTTTGCGATAAAATCAGTTTGTTGCTTCAGAAAGTCTGTCAGAAATTATAAACGAATTCTACCTACTTATCCTACATAGATTCTATACAAATTCTATACAAGATCTGTATAGGATTGTACACATAATCCTATACAGATATGTATTTAGTAGCACCTTTCGTCCCAGAGCCGAAAACATTTGACTCTAAGCCTTTATCTACTCTGTGACAAGGCGGTACAATACTAATCTTTTCACATTTGCCGACCTGCAACCTTTAATTACTGTTCCAACTGTATTAACCCCTTTGTGACAGGATGTACCGCCCGTGGTACATGCTTGTCCGTCTCATGGAGCGGAGTGAGATGGTACATATCAGCGTCAATGTATTCACAGTTGGTGTACAAAAAAGTTATGTGATATGTGTAAAGGAGATAGGTATTGGTTTACAATAAGGTAAATGTCTTTTAATTTATGAATAAGTTCAATGTTTGTAAATAAGTGTTATTCATTTCTACTTTTGTAATGAACGTAGAAATCGCATTACATGCAAAATAATTTTAATCAAAGCTTTAATAGATATACAAATGTATTAATTCAAAAGTACTTTGCCCAAATAGTGAGATTTATACAGAATGCTACCTCCGATAAAAAATATTATGTGCGTTATTATAGAAAAACATTTGTTTTGTTATACTTCTTGCATAAATAAGAATAGTCGGCTGTAGTTCCGACCGAAACAACAATGTATCTTTTTATTTCGATCATTTTATGTTCACAAAAGATAGATAATATTGAAATACGTAGAATAAGGTTTATTTTAAATCAAAACTACCAGGTGGGAGACGTGTACGAAGTACGAAAAAAGACCCACTCCAGGAAAGGGCCACTAAATTCGGGCTTCATTGACGAAAGTGCAAAATTTTAATACAAATTTTGACGGGAAGGAGGCGGGCGAGAGCCTCGCGAGGAATTGGTCAAAGGGTGATGCCGTGCGAGTGATCTCGCGAGGTGAAAAGGGGGCTGCGGCTTGTATGCCATCCGTGACGCAATATCCGGCTACGGAGCCCGGCACGAGAAGGTGGCCGTGGAGGCCCGGAAATCCAGCCGCAAGGTCACGAGCGTGGAGGAGTTGCTACGCTTGCCACCCAGATCAATAGGATACCATCAAGACCGACATCCCGACCTGGAAGGTCAACGGGAAAAGAAGAACTGGGGGCCTCCGGTGAGGGCGGCACCGTTAAGGCTGATGTCCTGGCGGAAAAGATGGCGGCTGTCTTTGAGGGGTCGAACGTTCGTATTGCACGCACCTCAAAAAAAGCTGGTCTGCGTGTGACCAGGCTTGAGGACTCGGTCACAGCTGCCGATGTCGTGGCGGCCGTAACAAATAACGGTGGCTGCCAGAAGGGGGAAATTAAAGCCGGTGACATACAAAGATCCCCCTTCAAGCTCGGCAGCTTGTGGCTGAGGTGTCCGGTCATCGCAGTCCTGGAAGTGGGCCGACTACGGGTTGGCTGGACATTCTTAAGGGTGGAAGTACTGGAGCCATATACGTTCTAGTGCTTCAGGTGCCTCGAAAAGGGGCACGTGTGGCACAGATGCACTGGGATGGACAGAAGTGACGCGTGCTAGGCCTGCGACCAGGAAGGCCACAAGGCAGGCACGTATCCTTCCAGTGCCCCACACTGCATGGCGTGTGCAGTTAGGGGGCGTCCAGCCAATCACTGGATATAGGGTAAAGCTTGTGCTACACCCCCATAAAGTAGAAGGGGACGCCCAAGCCGCCGCTGGTACCTTCGAGAAAGAAGCCGGCGAAGGTGGTGGTAATGGTTGCCAAGTAGACCACCCCGTAAGCCCTCTCCCTGCTCAGGCAGCAAGAGAGGTAGTGTCTTGTGAGCAACCACTTATCATGGGGGTGGGTGATGCCCCGGAGTCAATACTCAGGACCAGCTGGGATTGCGTCACGTGGCGTGATGACGAAAGGACGCCAAAAAAGGCTGGAGGAACGATGACCTTGATTTTGTGGCGGAGGAACGATGACCTTGATTTTCTGGCGGAGGGGCGATGACCTTGATTTCCTGGCGGAAGGGGATGCGGAAAACCATTTCCGCATCAAAATTCTCCGTCGGAGGGGCGGGAGGCCAGATGATTGGCAGGTCGAGGTACTGAAACATCAGACCCGCCGTCTCATTGTGCAGAAGTGGCGAGAGCGGCTCGAGCATTCAGCCGTCTTCCGCAACCAAGCCGTCGGGACGATCCTGCTAAGCCTTGAGGCTTGGCTGGGTCACAGTTGGGACCTCACATATCGTACGGCGCAGTTGCTCACTGGGCATGCCTGCTCTGATGAGTACCTGTGTCCTCGGAAATCCTGTGCGAAGTACCTGTGTCGACGGAAATCCGAGGCGCCCTCCCAGGCACTCCAGTGTGGAAAAGACTGTCAGGGAGGTGAAGGGATCAGCTGCGGCCTGCATCCCTGCACTCTTACTGCAGAACATTGACACCCTTATTGAGGGCAGGCTGGCAAAATTTAAGAACGAGCTCGCGAGGGGGAGCGTGCGTGGAGCAGTCGCCATGTCTTCCGTCCCCTCCTCGAGAGACCTGTCGAGGACACGGCTGCGCACCAGGGCGCGAAGGCAGAATTCGGCGTTGCTGGGGCCTGCCAGAGCGCGGAAAAGCGGCGCAATAGCATCCGTTCCTCGAGCAGACAGGCCTGGCAAAAAACCGTCCCAGAGCGAAGCAGGGATTACAGCTCAGCACCGGTGTCAGTGCCCCCCACCCCGTTATGGATACAAAAGGTATGTCGTAAGGCGAAGAGGGCGCAGCGTCGATAAACGGCAGCTACCACTGCAGCTCCGGTTACCCGGTCGCCGATCGCGGTAGTCAGGAAAGACGAGGGTAATAGCGGAGGCCGACGAGAGCCGAAGACTGGCCTAGCGCGGCTGCCAAACATGGCGGCCATGACGCTATCAGTCCCCCAAGAGGGGGATTTTACGCATGCGCAGGCGATGTCCACCGCGAGATCTAAAATAGATCTGGCAGATCTGGGCATCGCTGCCATACGCCCCAGACGGACGGTAACCGGGGGTCTGCTTCTGCAGATCTCTGGCCCGGAGAATGGACCGAAGGCGGTCGCTCTGGCCGTAAAGATAGCGAAAGCCCTGAAGGAAACAGAGGCGAAGGTCGTCCAGCTCTCCAAAAAAGCGGAGATGCGCTTAAAGCGGCTCCATCTCGCCACGTGATGTAGCGCGGGCCATTGCCGCGGCGAGCGGGTGCCTAGAGGAGGAGGTGAAGACCGGGGAAATCCGGACCTCCTTCCCCTTTGGCCATGGCTCAATATGGGCCCAATGTCCGCTAGCAGCGGCGAGGAGGATCGCCGCGATTGGCCGCGTGTTGGTAGACTGGTCCTCCGCCACGGTGGAACCGCTGGCAGCGCGCCCCCTGTGGTGCTTCCGGTGCATGGAGTTGGGTCAGGTAAGCCATCAGTGCGGCCAAGGCCCAGGCTTGGAAAGAGCTCCTTGGGACTCTGGGGTAATACCGAGTGGTAATGGGTAAGATTCGCCCATGGGTCCCTCCATTTATGGAGTCCCTAGATCCCCAGAGGAAACTGTCGCGGCGACCAGCGCTTGATAATCTGCGGGATTCCACCATCCAGTCCGACGAGCTGAGGATCACAAGAGGTGAGCTGTCCAGGGCCTTTAAGCGCTTCGGGGCCCGACGACATCTCTAGACGTGCCTGGGTCTTGACCCGAGGCGTCCTCAGGGCCAGACTGGCGGAGCTCTTTAACAGCTGCCTCTAGTCTGGTCAGTTCCCCCCACTGTGGAGGCGGAGCCGACTGGTCCAGTCAGAAAGGAGGGCCGGCTTGCTGAGTCTCCCTCGGCATACCGACCGATATATCTGCTCAACGACGTGGGAAAGCTGTTTGAGCGCTTCCCCAAGCTGATAGCTTCCCGCCTCCGGCGTAGGCCCCGATCTGGTCGAGAGCCAGGTCGGCTTCAGAGTGGGACGCTCGACCGTCGACGCGGAATTGCGCGTGAGGGCCCACTCTGACTCAGTCGTCTCTCGGGGAGGGGTGGCGTTGGCGATATCACTAGATATCGTCACCCATCCCCGGGAGACCATCCTGGAGGGGCTCTGGTGCCATCAGGCGCCAACCTACTTATAGGATGTGATCGGGGACTACCTATCGGGCAGGTGAGCAGAATACCCGGACAGGTCGGGCACGCTAGACGTGCGGCAGACTCTGTGCGGTGTCCCACCGGGGTCTGTCCTGGGGCCGATCCTGTGGGACATCGGATACGACGCGGTCTTGCGGGCCGACTTTCCCCCTGGTGTCAGAGTGACGTGGTACTCGGATGACGCGTTAGTGCTGCTCATCGGGAAGGATTACAGACGGACGCTCCGCCTCGCCGAATGCGGGGTGGTCTGCATCGTCCTAAGGATAGTGCAGCTGGGATTTTGCGTGGCTCCCCATAAAACGGAGGCGTTGTGGTTCTACAACTCCCGCCGCCGCGGGAAGCCGCCCAGGTCCCGGCTCCAGATAGGTCAGGCCGAAGTCGAAGTGGGCCGTGGGATGAAATACCTGGGGCTCACCTTGGACGGCCAGTGGCGCTTTGAGGCCCACTTCGTTCCCCTGGTCCCCTGAGCGGAACGGATGTCTGGCTGGCTAGGCCGCCTCCTTCTAAACCTTGGGGGCCTGAGGAGAGGGTCCGCCGCCTTCATGCGGGGATCGTGCGGTCCGTCACTCTGCACGGGGTCCCGGTGTGGTCACGCGACCTGATGATCAGCCGGCACAGCCGGAAACGGCTGCGCCGGATCGAAAGACGAAGGGCCATCAGGATGGTGCGTGCATACCGCACGACATCCTACGCGGCGACGATGGTTCTCGTGGGGCAGTTCCCCATGAAACTGCTGGCGGAGGTGATGAAGGAGAGACACATTCACTCCTTGTCCCTCCGTCAGGCAAGGGATGCCCGCCAGAACCGGCGATCGACGAGGCGACCGCGAGGCGTCAAGCCCGGGAGCGCGCTGTTTCGGAGTGGCAGAGACGCCTATCCGAACCCGTCTACGCGGGACAGCGAGCTGTCGCGTCTGTCCTGCAAAGTTTCGAAAAGTGGCTGGGCAGGACCTGAGGACGGCTGACCTACCGGCTGATGCAGGTGCTCACCGGGCATGGCTGCTTCGGTGAGTACCTGTGTCGGATAGAGAAGGAGAGGACGACGCAGTGCTACCACTGCCACGATGAGCGGGACACGGCGCAGCACACGCTGGAGATTTGCCCAGCGTGGCAGTGCGAGCGCTATGTCCTGCGAGAAGTAGGGGAGGAACTCTTGTTACCGGCCATCGTCCGCGCGATGCTGAACAGCGAGTGGTCCTGGCACGCCGTGGCTTTCTTCTGCGAGGAGGTATTGTTGCAGAAGGAGGCCGTGGGGAGGATTCGCGAGTGCGCGGGTCCTGTGCGGCGGGCGGCGGGTCAGAGGGTCTGGGGGCGCAGACGCCAGCTGTCATCCCTGACCGAATGAACTTTTGAAGTGGTACTACTGAAGGAGAGTTCAACAGTACGATGAGCCTCTCATTGCACCAGTGGTACCACTGGGAGTTGCAGGCGGCTCAAGTTGCCATTGCACGCAACTCTCCGGGGAGGATGGCGTTGCATGGCGGACACGCGACGCCACCAAACTAGATATTGATGACATGTCTAGGGGGTTTTCAGGACTCTCTTATGGTATGGGCAGCCCTAAAGGGGCTGCAGCGCGAGGAGGCACCGTGATGTGTTACTTGTGTTGTGCCCCCCTTCCAAACTGCGCATAAGATGGCCGCGATGGGGGTTTTAGCCGGTAAGAATCCGGCACACCTCCGGCTCTCGCCCCAAGGAGCCGGGGAGTCTATGAAGATTTCCTCCACGTAAAAAAGAAAAGGCCATGGCCTCCTTCTGGGAGCAAGTATACAGAACGAGGCTGCGGCGAATAGGCGGCGCGGCACGGGGCCCGCGATTGCAGGGGCGAGGTTGCGACTCCCCCCGGGTACTAGGTGCGCCACGAGATGGGGGAGGCGCCCCTTGCCCTCCCCCTAGACATAATCGTGGCGCGTACCTTGGAGTCGCGTAGCGGCGGTGTGCAACTCCTATCGTCTCTGTTTGAGCGGCTCTGAGAAAGAGCAGACCGTGGTGTGGTCCTACGGTCCGCTTAGAAGGAGTGATGACTGGAGGGAACAATCCTCCCCTCCCCCCTTTTTTCGTAAGAAGAGGCAGTCTATGCTCCTCACTGGGAGTGTGCTTCTAATAGGGAGCATTGGAGGGCAGCACCAGTCGCGTTTCAGAACTCTTCAGAGAGTTCCCAGTGCACCCTCTTCCTCCGTAACTACGTATAGGATGGCCGCCGTGGCGGTTTCAGCCGGCAAGAAACCCGGCACACCGCGGTTCACCTCCCAGGAAGCCGGTGAGTCTATGAAGATTTTACCCACGTAAAAAAAAAAAGTACGAGGAGATGGAACAGGAGAATGTTAGCTTTAAAAATACAAAAAAGGTCTTTTAAGAAGAATCTTTAGCATCTGAAGTGCTTGGTATCACGTCGTAACATCAATTGCTTCGCCAATTGTTCCAAAACGAAATAGTTTTTGTCTGTGCAAAATTTCACTTAGGTGCAAAAGTTTCTTCCGACACCCTCATTTCCCATCTCCTTGTTATGGAAATTGCTCAAAATTCACTGGACGGACTGGGGACAGCCCTCGGGAGCGGAAATGAAATGAAAGGGAAAGGAACAAGAGCAAAGGAAAAGGAAATAAACTCAATGGAATAGACTCGTGTATTCTCGGAACCTCGAATACAAATATTCTGTCGCACTTCTAGGAATTAGACAATAGAATCGGTACGCGGGTAACCGTACTCCTGGCTCGGAGTACACATAGAAAATTCTCGTAAGATGCGAACCAATCATCGCGTAGGAATTCTGGCACGATCCAATGATCAAACTATCACCGGCAGTACGCAGCGCGTATTCGTTAAATCGTTGATAGTCGCGTTTGAGGAAAAGGGAGCGGGCAATTCAATCCTTATACCGGCAATAACTTAAGTTAGATTCCGTAATATTATATTCACCTGTTTCTATAATCAATGCAACTAAATATATCGATATGTATTACACAAATCATGGTTGTAAGTTTCTGTCCAGTTTGTAAACGTATGTCGATCGTAAAGTCGATAAATCAGGTTTAACCGGTCCCTACTTATTCCAGCTTATCCTTGCTCCTCCTCAGGGGTAGCGAAACAAATTAATGATTTAGCATGTACTGTCTGCTTGTATTGACCCAATTGACAAATTGCAGGCGTCACTTGCACTCTTGTCTCAAGTAATAATGTATAAATCATAGATGCGGTATGCAAGGGTTTTTACGCTGCAGTGTTTATCTGAGAGAGGAATAACCCATCCGCCATGCATAAAATAAAGGGAAAATCCAAAATTCGAATTTTTTAATTATGAAAAAAAATGATTGATTATCTTCTGATCAATAATTGCTACATAGTGCGGAAATGGTGAATGAAAAAGAAATACCGTTATAAAAACTTTCATATTTGCATCAATTGTACGAAGGATCTACAGAAAAAGCAAGACAGAAATGTAAAGAATGTTACAACCGCTTTTCAAAAATAATAGGTTGACAGTACGTCGTGAAAAGAACTAAAAATGTATTGACGTATTGTAATCGTTGTAAGAGCTAATCGGCATTCTGTTTAGGATGCTTTAAGAAATTGCATAGAAATTAATAAATCGTTGGAATACGAGTATGACCAACTAGTGAAGCACGTGGCTTCATGCGTCTATCACGTTTGACCTATCAGTGATGCAAGCCGGCGTCAACGCGTTAAGCAAGTCTCGATTTTGTACAATGGAGTGCCTATTTCTACAAAGATTAAGGTATGAGCGCCGATTACTCGCTTCAAATGATATTTTACACTACGAATGCAGGTTCCCCAAAATCCGCCAAAATGCGGGGACGATAGAGGAATGAATTAATTTAATTTAATTAAATTTAATACTGTTTAATGCCCCTTTCTGCACATTTCGTTGTCACATTTGGAGCGAGAAGAATCGCACGTCATGCGATAGCCAGTTTGCGTTGAGCACCTTGAACATTTTTTGCTTTGTCTGATTACATGGCTCCCGGAATGCCGCCACGCGTACAGAACCTATGAAAAGCAGCCAAGAATGCTGCTGTTGATCAGTCGCTTAGCAATTCAAGATGCACTGCTTTTACTGTCATACATATGAAAACAGCTATATAGGCTTTGTGGGACGTGTGCCCTTGGCGAGGTGTAGATCGAATTTCAATCGGTCTGCTATTATCTACACCGCAATGAGAAAATACGCATTTGCTTTTCTTTAAACTTAGGAAGGCGTACTTAACAATACGTTCAATCGAAGGCGTGGAGGCATGTTATACAGTCGATGAACAATGTGCACAGCTTTTAGAGTGTCGCATAAAATACTTTCGCATAAAACTGGACACACAGAATCCGATATATCAAACAAACTACTGATTTATATTTAGCTCGGTCTTCTAACAAAAGCCTTCTATCTAAAGGAATAAATTTTTACGTTTGCCCTCTAGACTTGAAAGTATTCCTTACTATTTCTGTCCTTTTCTGGCAAATTCCGAGAAACGCGAGACGACACAGAGTGAATATTCCTAAATAAAGTATCTTATACAACACGTATTTTTTATACTTTAGAAATGATTTTTTTCGCGAAGGCCTTCTGATTGTACCACGATTTTCAATGCACGTTGATTAAAATGCATGACATACCCATAAATCATTTTAACTGTGGCTCGGTGAATATTTAGAGGCTAGGATTGTTTAATAAATATAAATACTTACATTTCTACAAACATGTGAAGGCTGTCATTAATCAAACGCTGCGCAATGTAAGTTCCGCAAAACATATATACAAAATGGCCGAATACAAATAAAATACAGAAAACAAGGTCTCCCCATCCATCTTTCACTAGGAGTTCTTGAGATAGCTGCGTCAAACACAAAGATAAAACATTTGAACGTAGCATATAAAAATGTTGAAATATATTAGCAAATTAATTAAATGAATAAATAGATTTTAACACTAACTAAAAATGTAAATAATTAGCTTATGGTGGTATCTTTTCAAAATTGAAAACCTTGCATCAGTATATCATACATATATATGTTGTGTAAATACAAATATATAGTTAGTAGCGTATTTAATATTCAGTGTGTGTATTGTTGTTTGTCATACGAGATGCAAAAGAAAGCAGACCGCGTAAGTATATCAGGTACGTATGATCAGCACGTGATTAAAACGTGGTGATACTGCAAATTTTTCAAATTAAATTCACCCTTTTGCAAATCAAATTTACAATTCCTATCAGCATAAAAAGCCCCATTGTTTCTCAACTGCAAGAACTTCTTCACGAAAAAAAACAATTCGGTGCATTTGTTCAAAACAACAATTGAAACGAGGTCATCTGATACATACAATATTATTATTCATGCTGACAAAACGACTGCTGGAGAACATGTGCGAAGATTCAATGCTCCAACTATAGACGAAGTGGCCATTGCTATAATCGGAGATCAATCCCAATCTAGAGATATTGTTCTTCATTGGAGAAACGATCAACTGAAAAAAGATGTAGAAAGTCACCGATGCTACGATACTCTAGGATATCCAATCATTTTTTAGGATGATGCCGATGGATATCACTTCAACGTGAAGAGAATAAATCCAGTCAGTGGCGAAGAAACAAATAAGAAATGCAGCGCAATAAACTATTACCAATACGAATTAACAATTAGAGAGAATGAAGACATTATCCGTTTGAATCAGACCAAGTCTCGCTCTGAAGAATACGTTTATTTGCGAAATGCAGTTGTAAATGACGGTAATACAATTGAAGTTGGAAGACTAACGATTTTGCCATCTTCATATACAGACAGTCCACGTCATCCCTCTCACAGTGCATCACTTTGTTGCGTGTATCAATGATCCATAGAGCTATGCCAGCTGGGGCGAAAGCTCCTGGCTGGTACAGTCATACCGGAGAGGTCCACGAGAAGCACTAGACTAAGAATGTACCAACATCTCAAGTCAAAGTGTAAGGAAACGTGTCCAGGACTGCATAGCTGCTGGGACGTGAAACTGAGCAGTGGCAAACGATCCCTCTAGGGCATCTGCTGACACCCCGGAATAAGCAGGCTTACATGGGTAGT
Source organism: Ampulex compressa (assembly GCA_038496175.1). Taxonomy (NCBI): domain Eukaryota; kingdom Metazoa; phylum Arthropoda; class Insecta; order Hymenoptera; family Ampulicidae; genus Ampulex; species Ampulex compressa. The sequence continues at coordinate 17,608 of JBCFXI010001191.1, forward strand.
ATAGACTTACAGGACAGATTACATGGGTAGTGGACAAGTATAGTGTTACAATAAAAATAAACACTTAAACAAGGACATAGATGGCGGAGACGTGGAGAAGGTGGAAACTTTGGGGCGGGAAACCTCCCGAAGCTATACGAGGCTTTTGTGCCACCAAGCGGCTGGCACAGGAGGGCTACCATGTGACGACGCGCCAGACCCAGTTTTAAGCGCCATGAAGGGGATCGAGTGCCCTGTGCATCCGACAATCACAGAGTACATTACTCTGGTAGCTCGTTGTGCGGCTCGTGAGGGAGACGGAGAGCGATGTTAGAGATGTCTTAGCAGGCTAAAAATCAGCCACGACACGTCGGTACGGCGGCCAATGCGTCCGCTTTTGTATATTCAGGTGAATCGGACGCTTCATCAGTGTCGTTCGCGTTACGAGGAGAGCCGGAGTCCCATGGCCGCAATAGACGGATAGCTTCAGCAGAGGGTTTGGCTGCATAACTCAGTCGAACTTCTCGCGAAGCCCTACACGCGGAGGATGCCTTGCAGGAAGATATGATACAGCTTCGGACAGCAGACTTAGGTTCAGGGATCGTTGATCAGATGGCCATTGTGGAGCGGGTCTCTCTCCGTTCCGGCAACCCTATGGTGAGAGCCACAAAGCTGCATACGCAAACTCTGCTAAGGCAGTGCTAACACCACCATCCCCACTCTGGCAGTCTGAGACGCCTTCTCAGGAGCCCCAGATTAATCTAGCGACCGTACTGCGTCCAGGATCACCTGGAGTGGGTTGGGGACGCGAGCAGTCTCATGGCCATCGTCATGTTCGGTACGCCGCATGCACCGCTCTTTGCGCTAATTGAGCACGGGGCATTGTACCCGGCGGCACAGTGGGAGGACATCGCGTTCAACTGCGGTCTCGAAGTATTCGAAATGTACATGAGCGAGATCAGGCAATACGTTGTCCGACTTACTCCTCGCCTGGTACTCATTCTAGGTGACTTGAACACCCTAGCCATGGCATAAAGATCCTCTAGGGACGACGCACAAGGGCGGGTGATGCTCGACTAGACGGCAGAAGTGGAGCTCCGTCTGTTAAATCGGGGTTTCGCACTGAAGCACATAAAGTGGCAGGGGAATTGTTGATGTCACATGGGCAAACCTTGCCGCTGCGCGTCGCACGTAGCGCTGGCAAGTGGCGGCCAAGATAGAGTCCCTCTTGGACTATCTCTACGTCAGTGGTCGCCACTCGTTGCAATGATCGCTTAGGCAACTGGACGAGCACGTCCTGATAGCGGCGGCTGACGTCGTGGCTTGACCGCAGTATAATCCGGCCGGGTCAGTTGACGTAATGGCGAAGTCCGAGTGACTCCGTGACGCAACGACGGCCGTGTGTGACGCCTCCATAATCCGGACCAGACTTCGCCCACGGCGCATGATGTATTAGTGATTGGGCGTTATTGCACACCTGCGCAATGCGTGCTTTTCGCGCGCAGAGTCGGTACACCCGCGTCCGTAGAAGAAGTAACCGCGACGAGGCGTGGGTCGTCGTGCTGTACGAAGGATTCCATGAGGCACAGGGAGCCCTTAGACAGTCTATCAGAACTGCCAAAGCTCAGGCTTGGCAAGAGCTCCTCGAGACATTGGACAGGAATCCATGGGGCGCCTGTACTGTCTGGTGATCCACAAACTCCGCCCATGCGTTCCTTCAATAATGGAGTCCATTGACTCCGAGTCTCTTTGGAGAGGTTGCTTTGGCACTTTTTCCCAGCTCTCCGGAGAGAGTGTTGCGGTGGTTCCCACCGGATAGCGTCCCAGAGACTACCATCTGGTTTGGTCAGCTGGGAGTAACGCGGCAAGTGTTGCCCGGGGCTTTTAAGTGCCTAGGGAGCCAACGCTATACGCCGGACTTCGATGGCATCCCCCAGATGTGCCTGAATCTTGACTCAAGACATCCTCAGATTGGTGGAGCTATTTAACAGCGGTTTGCAGCCTGGCTAATTCCCTCTACTGTGGACGCGGAGCCGTGTGATCCTGATTAGAAAGGGGGGCCCGCTCGATGCGTCTCCCTGGGTATACCAAAGGTGTCTGCTCGACGACGTGAGAAAGCTGTTTGAGGGCATCATAGTTTCCAGCCTCGTCGGGCAACCGTCCGACGCAGGTCCCGATCTGGCCGAAAGCCTGCTCGGCTTTAGAGTGAGTCGCTCGTCAACGCGTGTGAAGACCCACTCTGGCTCGACTGTTTCTCGGGGCGAGGTGACATTGGAGGTATCGCTAAATATGGTCAACTCACTTAACAGCCTCCCCTGAAAGACCATCCTGGAGGGGCTTCGATATCATCAGCTGCTAACCTTTCTTCAGGATGCGATGGGGGACTATCTGTCGAACAGGTGGGTAGAATATCCGCCAGGTCGGGCACGCTAAACGTACGGGAGACTCGATGCGGTGTCCCACATGGATCCGTCCTGGGGCCAATCCTGTGGCACATCGGATACGATGCAGTCTTGCGCGATGGCCTTCCCCTCGGTGTGCTGATCATCGGGGAGAAATTATAAACGAGCATTCCACCTCGCCGAATGCGGAGTGGTTGACCGGAAGATAGAGGGGCTGGGACTTCGCGTGGCTCCTCACAAGACGGAGGCAATGTGGTTGTACAACTCCCGTCGCCGTGGGAAGCCGCCCAAGTCCCAGCTCCTGATAGGTCAGGCCAAAGTCGAGGTGGCCAGTGACGCTTTGCGGCCCACTTCTATTATCTGGCCCCCCAAGCGGAACGGATGTCTGGTTGACTATGCTGCCTCCTTCCGAATCTTGAGAGGCCCGAAGAGGAGAGGGTCTACCGCTTGTATGCGGATGTCGTGCGGCTCGTGATCCTGCACGAGGCCCCGGTGTGGTCGCGTGACCTGATGGTCAGCTGGCATAGCAAACATGGCTACGCCGGATTGAGAGGCGGATGGCCATAAGTATCGCGCGGGCATACCACGCGATCTCGTACGCTGCGATGATGGTTCTAGCGGGGCAGCTCCCCATGGAACTCCTGGCGGAGGAGATGAGGGAGAGGTATTCTCACTTCTCATCCCTCCGTCGGGCCGGGAATGCTCCGCTAGAATCGGCGATCAATGAGGAGATCATCAGGTGTCTAGTCCAGGAGAATTCTATATCGGAGTGGCAGAAGCGCCTCTTCGATCCCGCCAAAACGGGACAGCGCGCTGTCGTGGTTGTCATGTCCAGTCTTGAAAACTGGCTGGCCAGGGGCTGGGGATGGCTGGTCTATCGGTTGACGCAAGTGCTGACCGGGCACGAGCTGCTTCGGTGAGTACCTACGACGGATAGGGACGGAGAGGACGACGCAGTGCCATCACTGCCTCGATGCGTGGGTAACAGCGCAGTACACGCTGGAGTTCTCTCAAACGTGGTAGTGTAAGTGCCATGTCCTGCGGGATGAAGTAGATGGGATTGAGGGAAAAGTTCATTCGCATAATAAGCCTCCCATTGCACCAATGCCATCACAGGAGGTTGCAAGCGGCTCGAGTGGTGGCGCGAGCTGTCATTGTACGCAACTTCCCGCGGGGGACGGTGCTGCCTGGCAGCCGCACAACACCGTCAAATTAGAGTTGATGGTTTGACTGGCGGGTTGTCATGACAACTTCCCCCTCCCCGCTCCTTCCACCCACTCTGAGCATGGGATGGCTGCCGTGGGGATTGTAGCCGGTAGGAATCGAGCACTTTCCTGGCTACTCCCTCAAGAAGCCAGGGAGTCTTCTGTGGATTTCCCCCACGTAGAAAAAAAAGGAAGTCCACTTCGGATGTATGGGTACGCTCAAGATGCAATTGCGTATGTTTGTCACTACGAGTGTCGAGGCCTAGCTAACTTGCGAGGATATACAACAGCTCTTACTTCCTGTCATCTGACATCACAGCACGTGTTTTCAGAAAGAAGCTGAAATAGCTCATGGATTTCATGGAAAACTTGAATTATTTACATCCGCGCGCTGTTAGATGTACTCAGTGGAATGGCAAAGGACAGAATAACTACACGTATATATATATCAATCTGGTTGTATAACAAAATCATTTCAAACGAAATGCACAATTTAATATGCGCTGAAATACTCCATGCCAACGTTGATAAAGCTTTGCATAAAGTTATGATGAAAAATATGATACATGGACCTTGCGGTATGATGAATCCAAATTCAACATGCATGATAGACGGAAAATGCCCTAAGCGATATCCTCGAGCATAAGTATCCAACACAGTTATAGGAAATGGTCGTTATCGTTTGCACAGAAGAAGATCAGCAGAAGATGGCGTTAAATTAGCAACTATACAGATGCGAAACGGTGACATCGAAGTATATAACCAGTTGGTTGTTCCATATTTGTCTTCGCAGTCAAAAGCACACAAAAGGCACATAAACGTGGAATACTGTAACTCCGTTAAATCGGTCAAATACATTTGTAAATACGTGAATAAATGCAACGACGTGGCAGTTTTTGGCGTGAAAGCAGAAAGAAATGACAAGGATTCACACATCGATGAAATCGTATAGTATGAGTCTGGAAATACATAGGCAACAATGAAGCTGTATAGCGAATTCTTTAATTTCCCATACGTGAACGAAATCTAAGCGTTGTTCATTTGGCAGTACATCTAGAAAATGGATTACACGTGTTCCAGAGTTGGCAAACCAGACCATCTCTATATCTACACAGACAATGGAACAACTAAAAATATTGTATACCCTCAAGCATTGTGAAAGTTTGGTGAAAATATACATATGTGGGACCGTGAAAATAGTCTGGCGCGAGAATGTGTAAATATCTTAAAGATTATAAGTGCGTGCAAGCCAGTAAAGAGTGCTTAGGCTATAAGGTGATGAAAGAATAGCAATTGGGACGGAGTGTATGGTTCGGTTTTGAGTGACGCAGTTGCTGAGAATGCACATGGCGGATGAGTGTGGGATGCGAGAAAATGCGTAGATACAGCGAAGCTGTGACAACGACCCTTGCTTTGAGGCATGTCATGTGTTTGTGTATGTGTGTGTTTATCGGCAGGGCGCTCTACTTTAAGCGAGCAAACAAAGACGGCAGATAGTGCGTCTTGGGCTGTTACTGGCCTAAAAGTGCTCAGTGCTTACTTGACCGAGGTCCGAGCAATATCGGTAGTGCGTAAGAAGTCGTGCGGCGAACAGGATCAAGAGCGAGTTTAAGACTTATACAGCGCTATCGAGTAGTTAGTATAGAGCGAGTTTAGAATATTAGTATTATTGTATCTGTTGATATTATTAGACGTATTATACGAACAGCGTCCTGCATAATTCACCAAGCCACCCATCACTCTTCTTAATACAAATAGATCCAACGCATATTAGAAACGTGCGCTTTTTCTTTTCTTTCTTTTCCATTTAACCAGATTGAGCCATAGAAACGCATGGCCGGGCATAGCTGATTATGTATAAAAAACATCAAATAATCTTAATTATACAGTAAGAAACGAAAAATTGTATTATAATTAATCTTCATAAGTAATTATGTAATTGTATGAATTATAATAACATTTTTGATTTCTTACTATGCAATTAACATGATGTTTGATGTTTTTTCAATATAATATATGTGTAAAAGTACTTGATTCGCAAAAAGGTGAATTTCATTAGCAAAAGAGTGACGTGCAATTGCGAAACAGTGAATTTGATTTGCAAAAGGATGCATTTCATTTGTAAATGTGTGACTTTAAATCGGAAAAACCTGTAACAACGAAAACCGTAAACGTTGAAGTAAGTCTAGACATTACATTTTCTCAGTTCTAGTATTTTTCGATGTTTTCCGTAACGAGATTTCGTCTATAATTGCTAAAGATGCTATAACAATAACTTAAAAGAATATTCTCTGTAAAAGAAGAAAAGAAAAGTTTATTTCATTTGCAAAAGGGTGAATTTTATTTATAAATGAATGAATTTAATGTGAAAAACCTGTAGCGCCGCGACTAGTTCGTCGAATTGTAGCAAATATGTAAAATACAGTTGTATCTTTCATTTCTTCGATAATGCTAATCATTATAGCCAGAAGCTGAATTTTTCATAAATTCACTACTTTAGTCGGAGATCATTTTAGATCTTATGGAAAATTCATCCACATTTTATATAACCTAACGTAATTCTGAAGTATTACATTCCTCGCGAGTGGAATGTACATTTGCGTCACAACTTGCAATTCGCGTATACATATCAACAACAAAAGCATGCTGACCAATAGAAGGTTATTTTAAAATGCTCACCACCCTTACGTGTGATTGACAGATTAGGCAAATCAAGTTTTCTTTTGTTAAATGCTACGCCATATTTGTTTTTGACAATTCAGTTATATATTTTATTTTTAGACCGCTTATAGATTAAACGTTGCTCTATTTATAACGTATACAAGACTTGAAGAAGTTTTATTTGAATTTCCCTAAGTTGGACCATCTTCGAGGCAATAAGCATAGCCATATCTAAAGTATTAAAAAATTTCACGCGTTAATTAATAAGGTGTTAAAAAATTTGATACTGCAATACTTCAAATATTCATTTATGTGCCACGGGGATTACTACATAGAATGAGGTTGAGAATTGATTGAAAAGCTCAAAACGTTTATTACTTTAGTAGTATACTGAGTACAAAAATAAAAACAGTATTGTTGAGTGCCTTACACAACGATAAAATAGAAAACATAAGTATATCGCGCGCAGAAAAATTTTAAATAGAAATGAAAATTCTTAGCTGTTGCATGCATAGTAATCATACCATTATTTATCTATAGAAATTTGCTATAGACTTTTTTTTCAGGCGATGCTACGGATTCTCTACGGAAATCATGTTGGCTTGAATATGAATCCTTAATTTTAAATATTAACTTGCTTACAAGTATACGTACGCTTTAGATTCAAGCATATTTTTTTGTAAGATGTAGTATAATATCTTCATGTGTATGATTTTATTGGAAATATATGGTGGCGCATGAAATGGCGAAAAATTGTTGGTAAGTATGCGATCATTATTTTCTATTTTACAGCTATATTATAAAATATTTACAATTTAGGTTCTGAACAAAGCGCTAAATAAGGTGCATTTTTGGGCTGGATATATTAACTTTTGTAACATCTTGAGCTTTTGTAGAAGTTTTTCTTCTTTTGCCACAATATGTACATTGTAATGTACGTGCTGGAAAAAAAACTTAAAAATAGCTGAAATAAACGAAGATTCTCTCTATTTTTAATAGATATGTCCCAAATTATCTCCTTAGAAGAAAACAAAATTCTTTTGTTTCTGCAAAAAAGATCAAGTCTTAAGGAATTGATGAACATAAACTCTATGGCTCAATATCCGGTTCTGATTACATTGATGACTTTTCTACGAAACAACGAACAAAAAATTGCGTCGACAAATTAGCATCAGATATGATACATCCTGGATTCCAAAAAGTTTCCAAATAGTGTGCTATTTATGATTTATATTAAAATAGTATGTTAAGAGGATAAATAGCAGAATTTACTTACCCGGAAAAGGTTAACACTTAAGGAAATCACGCCAAGTACTAGCAGTGTTGTATAATTGGGCATAAATGTCAATGCTAAAAGATCTGCAAATCTTTATCAAAAATTATTGCACGCAATTCAAATTGGAGTAAGTTGTTTTACAATTTTTAACTGCGATACATTACACCTGTACTTACTCAATGGCTCTTTGATGCAGGGCAATAACGTTGATCAACTTATTGTATGATGTAACCGTTTCTTTAAAAGGAAGCTTCCACACATCCTCCTCATCCACAGCACGTTTCGCTCGATAACTATAAGGGACACGTTAAGGTATTACACACGCAAGTCTTCATCTCAAACTGCAAGGACTAGTGTACAAAGAACTTGAAAATTTATAGATTAGTCCATATGGACAACGTTCCACTACGAAGTATATCTTTCAAATAAATGTAAATAATTTACAAACATCCTGCGTGTTTAGAAATGTGTGACCAAATACGTATTAATCTCTTGCTGCAGATTGATCTGTCAGACTCGAATTGAAAATTGTGGGACAAACATAAATGTCAGTTTTACAAATCCTTAAACGGTTGCGTTTGCCTTTAAAGTATCTTTTTGTATTGTGTTCGTTCTGAAGTATTTTTTTTTAAATGATGTAACCTAATGTGGTTACATTAGTTTTATTTTATGTCCAAAAGTTCTTTTGCCGATTGCTACCACAGGAATTCATAAACGTTGCTTTTTATCATTACTTTGATAATTTTAGTAGCTTTATGTAAATTAAAGCATTCCTTATTTACTTCACGAAGGACTGCAAGTGTTGCAGAATATGAATGACATTATTGCAATCGTTACTTTCAGATAACAAGTAAGAAGGTTGAATGAAAAAATGAAAAAAAAGTGCAAGCGTACCGTTTGGCGTATTTTGGAAACTCTTTTGCAACAAGTTCTAGTTATGAAATAATAGCGAGAGAGTATGAGATTGTGCTTAGGGGAAAGAGATATTACACACTGCCGAGTGGCTGAAAATAGTGATATACATCCTGCAATCCTTATCCCTAACCATCCTGTCTTCTATTATCTTATAATCCAGCGTTTTCCTTTTTACCTCCGGCACCCATTTTAAATACCTAATCTACATTTTCTTCATTTCCTTTCTCCTGTTCAATCCTCATACTTCCACTCCGTAGCTCAGTACCCATCCAGGATAGCGTATCTAATAACTATAAATTCTTATCCCAATCCCCTGTGGACCTCTTCTTCCCTGCCCCCATACTCTTCCCATCATCGTCAGCGCCTTCTTATTCAATCCTTGCAATGCGACTCTTGTCCACTGTTATTTTGGAACACGTATCTCAAGTACCTTACCTGCCACACCTAATCTACCTTTTTCCCTCTCCACCACCATTCTACTGTTTTCTCCCTCCCACCCACCTTTCTAATCTCAAAACCTTTGATTCCTCCGTGTTGAAGATTTCCTAGATATTCCTTTAACTTTTTTATTATGCTCCTCACCTCCTTCCCTTTTCCATTCACCTTCCTCATCTCTTCCTCCAGATCCGTTAGCAGAATATTAAATAATATGGCGCTTATCGTGCAGCCCTGCCTTAGCCCTTTTGCTGCCCAAAATATCTTTCCTTCCTCACCTCTTACTTGTATCCTGCTTTTAGTCTCCTGCATAATCTCTTCCACCCTTTTCATAAGCTCCACACTGACTCCCCACTTTTTCCTAGTCTCCAGTAGTATTCCGCTGTACATTGAATCAAAGGCAGCTTTCAGGTCTAGAGTAAGAACTATTAACTTTCTTTCTCTTCTTCCAAATTACCTATTCACCAAATAATTACGTATATACACGTTATTCATTGCCCCTCTTCCCTTCCTAAGAACCCCGCCTGGTTCTTAGGTATGATTCCTTACTCTCCCATCTCCTGCCTCAGCCTCTCCACTAGCATCCCTGTACAAGGCCAGCATCACTATCACCTTTCTATATTCCACTACCTTTTTTCCTACCCGCTTATTTCCCACCGGCACAACCAGCACTTCTTTTCACTTCTCCGGCCACTCCTCTTCCTTCCATATCCCCTTGCCCATACCATCACTTCCTTATCCCCGTACTTCCAGGCCTCCCCTCGTATACCTTCCTATCACCTTCTGTCTTTGCTTTCTTCCAGCCCGCCCTGAACTTCTTCTCACTTATTTCCCGTCATTTTCTTCCTATCTTTCCCTCTTCCCCCACCTCCTTTACTGTCCTTCCCTCCGCCACTCTCAGCACCTCTCTAAATACGCTTTCCTCTTTCCCCTTTCCCTATTAATGATTTCCCATATCTCTTCTTCATAATCCTTTTTCCCCACCTTTCCTCTCTTCTCATGCTTCTTCCTCCCGTATGATGTGATATAGTCTCTCTTTTCCTCTTTACAATCACCTCTTTCACCTACCCCTTGCTTTGTCATTCTTTCAGTGCCTTCTGCTCTGTCCATCCCACCACTATCTTTGGGCCGCCATCTTTTCTCACCTCTCCTCCTTTCCCTGCTTTGCTCCATTGCCTCCATGACCCTTCTATCCGCTTCCTCCCACCTTGATCTCTACCACTCCTTTTTTACTGTTTAAGGTGGATTCCGAACCACCAGAGCTACGGTATACATATCACATAGAAAAACCAGAGGTGATGGGCGGAATTCGAACCCGGGTCTGCCGCGTGGCAGTCTGAGCCTCTATCCATTACACCACCGTAGCTCCATCTACCACTCCTTCTCTCAGCTTACCTTCCCCATCTAGTTTATCTCATTTCATAACATTGTTTATAACCACCTAACTTTATTCCTTTAAATAATTGATTTGTTCTTAGAATTCCTGTTCTTAGAATTTCCTTTGCTTTTCCTGGTCTCTCTTTTCCCCTCCGCCTGTTCTTGCTGTCCTCCTTCTTTCTCTATCCTTGCGTTAAAGTCACTCACTATCAGTTTTCTCCTTTCTTCCTCTTTTCTCTGCTCTTCCTCTTCCATTCACCCTTCATATACCGTTCTGCTCCACCTCTGCCTCTTGCCTCTTCCAATCATTACCCCTATTCACCCTTCTCCCCCTCTTGCATCGTTTCCCTTTTTTCCCTATCACCATTCGCCCTTTGCTTTCCTCCTTCTGTTCCTATTCTCCACCCTTTGCGCCTTCCAGTCATACCTTTTTGGCAGCCTTTTTTTCACTGCCTCCTTTCCTTTCTCCTCCACTCACATCCCCGATAACTCCATTATGTCCCACTCATTCAGCTACTCTCAAAAACTTTTATCCTTTCCACACCATTCTCCTTACTCCACCTCTACCAGTTCTCCCCTAACATTTTCCTTTCATCTCTTACGCACATCCTCATCCCATTTCTTCTTCTTCTTTTCTTGCTGTCTCCCTTACATTTCATCTGGATTTTCTGTCCACACATGTCACATCCTCCTCTATCCTCTCCTTTACGCCTCTCAATTTTTTCATCCCTCCATCATATCCCATTTCTTCGATTCCAGTTCTTCATTTTGCAATTTCAAGACCCCCTCCCCCTTTACTACCTTCTCCCTTACACACCTTACTTCCTTAATTTTCACCTTCGCATGTATCTTCATAATACCACTGCTGCCCTTTTCTTTCCTCCCTTTACCTCCCTTTACCTCACTACAATATTCCTTCTTTCCTCTTCCTTTTCCTACCTTTCCTCCCTTCTCTACGTGTCCTTCAACCTCCTCCTCTATTCGTTTACCTCCCTCTCTCTCATTTCTATGTTCCTTTCCTAATTCTTCTCCTTCTTCTCTTATTTTCTTAGCCTTTCCTCTACCCCCTCACTTCAGTCCATAGCTACGCCCACTCCCTCTTGTCTTCTATCCTATTCTTCAACCTGTCCCTTTCCTCTGTTTGTTTGCTCTCCTGCTCCCTCATGTTCTGTCTCAACTCCTCCTTCCATTCCTTTAACATCTTGATTGTCTCTCTTTTTCAAATCTGCCATCTCCAATCCACACTCACTTCTTACCGACAATCGCCTCGTACTACTGTTCCTCGCGAACCATATTCACGCCGCTTCTCGATAAGTCATCCTTCTTCCTTTTCCCCGTCTCTCTCATGAGACTCTCTCCTCCACAGTCTTTCCCACTCTATACCTTCCTTTTTTACTCCCAGCCTCATTCCTGCCCTCCGCCGTCGTTTCTCCACACCATCTCATTCTCTCTCTTTCCCTGCCTATCACGTGACCCAACTCTCCTAACCTCACTCTTCCTTAACTTTTTAACACGGCGTCGCTCCACACTCTACCTACTCCTCTTTTACGCCCGTTCCACCCTTCGTTCTCCTTACTCCCCTTTTTAACCCTCTAATTCTTTCACCCATCTACTCTTCACTTTAATCTCTCAAAATCGCCTCAAATTATAATGAAGAATGTATTAAAATATTCAACGCATATTAAATCAACGATTTTAAGAATAATAATGTTGAATAATATTTGCACCACGAGGACAGGAATAGGGCACATTGGAATCAACTAAGAAAACCTGTGAGAGGAATGGGGATCTAATTGAACGGGGAAAACGCGCTCATCTTTATTCACGTGTATTTTTTAATCAAGCCAATTCGCTAAACGGTCACACACATTAATTCGACCGCGTGAATTAGCAGCGAATGAGAGGTGTCGAGAGGAGTAGAACAGCACGAAGTAAGTGACGAATATCAAAGTAACGAAATAAGCACAGATATGATCGAGCAACGCGAAAAAAGTAAATCGTGCGGTTTGATAGATCCCGTAATCACGGGGAATCTACATCTTTGTAATTCGAGACGTTGACAGCCTAAATATTAGGGGTAGAAAAACCTTATAAATGGAGATAGACGTGTACAGCGAGAGGTTCTCTTTGCCTCCGTCCCGTAGTAACGGTTTTCTTAGCTGATTCCAAGAACAAATACGGATAGTACTGCGCAATAAACTGATGGCATTCCGCTTTGGCTTACCAAGTAATGCTGAACATTGCACACGCGTGTTGCAGAAACATTACAAATAGTGCTTCTGTCCCAACGATGGTGACCCCGCCCACTAAGCCAAGAATGCACAAATAGATTGCAGCGACATAGTAATACCTTTCCTCAAACGACACGGAAACAACGGGTATTTTTTGGCGTCGAGGTGTGTTCGAAGGATTAATAAGCATTAAAATGCAAGGCAACAATAAACATAAAGAGAAGCTGGTAACACACTGCATGAAGGCAGCTGAAGTATCAAAATATCCAAATTACTTCTCATGACGTAATACTTATATACTAACGTAATAGTAGGCTCTGTTACCTGTTCCAAATTTGATTATGAATATTCCACTGTTCATATAGTTTTCTATTATCAGTATCTCCCTTTCATTCATTAGTGTAGCCCAATCGTTTTTAATACGATTCACGATATCAATGATCTGCAAGCAATTTTGTAAACTGAGTTTAATTGTTGTATTATGCCTGATATTGTATTGTGTGATAAAGTGTCGGACAAAGAAATAGTTAACGAGGATAATTGGTAAAATTTTATGTGTTATTAAACCTCATACGCATTCCTTAAATCAAATGATAGTTTTAAGAAGCATACTCACTTTTGGGATACTGACACAAAAAGTCCCGAACTTAACGAGAAATACTATTAGCAAAAAACTGCAAGATACTATGTTCAGAAGATGTTTAAAATCTGTTCTGTATAAGATAATCATTGACACCTGAAAATTGCATAATATTTGATGAACTTACTTGTACATTTGTCATTGTAAAATAGCGGAAATTTGTACCGAAATTCATCGTCCAATTCCATTTCTCAAAAATCTTTTACAATCATTAGTAATTCATTTATTGTTTGTAAAACATACGTCGCTGAAATTAATAATTAAAAAAAAAACAAATACTCGTGTCATATGCATAAAATTCTATTTTTTCATAAATATACATGCCGAATGAGACTACGTAATATACTGTGTCGTCGCATAAGTCTTTGCGATTTTAATAGTCCTTAAAATACGTCAAGTTACGTCAACACATTACGCTTTTAATAAATAACACGTTTTTCTTCCTCGTTTACAATAGTTTTCCTCCTTGTAAGGCATTCGTGAAAGCCATATAAAATGCAGTTTTGACACCTACAAAGATTCAATTCTGTATCGTATATTACTCGAAATGAGTGTTTGTTGTCAGTGTGTCTCCAAAGAATCTTATGCAAAATTATCAGACCTAAGTATTATTTACTGGCTTTAAGCCTATGATTATTATGATGTCCTAAATTAAAGTAAAGAAGGAAACAAATTATTTGAAAGATATATTATAGATCATATTAAATAATAAACATGACTACACTGGGTTATTCTGCGAAAATATTCAACACACTGATATTTAAAAGTCAATTTAATATATATAAAGTACAAAAATTTGCGCAAAGATTTATGAGACAATTTCACACATTTCATAGTGGATATAAAAAATAAACAGCACCGAGATAAGCAATCCAACGACAATTACTGCAAGAGAAAAAATCCGTCTTGTTTTTCCAATTTTAATGTTTTCTTCTGGCCAGAGGCCAATACAGGTAAGAAAATATCGAGGAATATCGTAATACCGACTTCCTCCAAAGTCCGACATTGCGTGAACGTTAAGTCAGAAATGTTTTAAGAAGACTTGGCAAAGCCCCAAAGTCTATTTCCGTAATAAATGCGGTGAGGATCGTAAATTTTTTCAAATTTCCTAATGTAAAATTTACAACGGCGCTGGATCGTGTAATACAAGAACATTAGGATAAGTGGGAATAATTTACCGCTGCAACGTACCGACATCGATGATGTATTTCTGTGGGTACCGCATTGCGGTGTGAAAGTTACAAGTGTTGTAATTTATTGGCAGAATATACCAAATATACTCGGGGTTTATTGACCAGACTCCTTTTGTCTGATTATTCCTCCAGGCAACATATAAGTCGCGCATGCGCAAGCAGGGGGGTAACCATCCTTGCCGCCTCAGTCAAGCCGCGGCTGTGTGACGGAGCGGAACTGTTGCACCGAATATTTAAACGCTTAAGAATTACAGATTAAGTGCGGAACAGCCGGCTGCTTTTGTGGTTAAATACTAGTAGTTCGTGGTATTGTGTTACTGCCTTGTTTTATTATAATACCGTGGCATATATATGTACTAGCTTTTCGAAGAATTAGGTGTTCTATTTTTCCTCACTGTTCAACATCACTGCTCGAATAACACACCAGTAGTTAAGTTAATAAACCTACGCATGTGATTAAACGGAAACTGAACTACTTTACTTCTTGATTCAATTAACGATATTATTATAACAAATAATACTGTTCTCCTGAAGACTACGTGACGCTAATCGGATAGAACAGGAAGCTTGCTGCTGCTTCTATTTTTGTAGGAGTACTTCCGACTACCCGTAACCTAAAGTTAATGTAGTTACTGTAGTCCGAAGATATCTCTAAACTGAATTATTAAATATGATGGGTAGGGCGCCAAAATTTAAACCCTTAAGTGGTTCTAGTGATTATCATGCACGGGTAGACAATAGATTAAAAATGAAATCATACGCTTTATTGAGTTGTGTACTATCCGTTTCACTGAAAAGCTTTTTTCTATACATTCTATTCATATGCATAATCATGGTATTGTTGGAATCTGAAGCTGAATCTGAAGCTTATTGTCGACACAGCGTGTTGCGATGACAGATGTTTTATTGTTAGAATTTAATTTAGACTTTGAATATTCTTTTATTCGAGTTTTGAGAAGTTTACTGGTTGGATTTATATGGTTATTATTACAGTTTTTACAATTTATCTAGTAGACTACATTTGAATTTAGTGAACCGGTTAGTTTATCTTTGCCGGATTTTTTTCTTTCTTCCCCTACCCATTCTCCCCATTCTCCTTCTCCTTTCCCTATTCTTGCATTAAAGCCTTACCACTATCAGCTCCTCTCATCCTGTTTCCTTTTCTCCTCCCGTTCTCCCATTATACCTTCCATCCACTCCAGCCCCTCACTCACATACACCTCTACTGTAGTCCACTTTTGCCCCTTCGCTTTTCCGATCACTACTCTCATCCATCTCTCTTCCCCCTCTTTTCACACTCCCCTCCCCTTTTGCATCGTTTTTCTTTTTCCCCCATCAACTTCCCACCTCTTACTCTCCCCCCCCCCCATTCCTCTTTTCTGCCGCATTGCGCCTTCCAGTCGTACCCTCTTTTTCCTCTTTTTCACGACCTCTGTTCTTTTCTCCTCTACCTATGTCTCCTATAACACCATTATGTCTCACTCATTTTCAAAAACCTTTATTCTTTACCCTTGACCCTGACACATTCTGAAACCCCACTCCATTGTCCTTCTCCATTTCCCCTTCTCCGTCCTCATGTCCCCTTTCTTTACCCACTCTCCCTTCTCCTCCCTACCATCAGTTTACTTTTTCTTTCTCCTCTTACTCTATCTTGCATGTCTATTAAAGCTCCCACCTCCTTACCCCACCACCACCACTTCTGCCTTAACCGTATCCTTACATCTTTTACCCACACCCTTATCCCCTTCTGTTCTTTTTCTTTTTTTGCTATCATCATGACCTCCTCTCCACCTATATTAGAGTTTCCTCTGTCCTCTTCTCTCTCCCTTTAATTTTTTCTTCTTCTTCATCACCACCCATTTCTGATCCTCATTTTGCAATTTTACAAACACCATCTCCTTTTCCTCTTTCCTGCCCCTTCACCCATCTTACTCCCTCAACTTTTACCCTCGCATCTATCACCGTCATAATCCGTTCCACCGCCGTCTTTCTCATTCCTCCCTTTGTCTCCACTTCTTTTATTACATTTTTTTCTCTTTCTCTCCCACCCCTCCCCTCCACCACTTCACCATCCTCACCCTCCTCTCCTATTCCTTTAACTTTCCCCCCTCATTTCTCCGTCTTTTTCCTTGCCTTTTTCCTTCTCTTCTAGATTTCTCAGTCTTTTCTCTACTCCTTTCATTTCCTCCCAATGCTTCTTCCTCTCTCACTTGTCCTCTCCACTCTGTTCCTATATCCAATTCTTCAAGCTGTACCTCTCCGTTGTCTGCTTCCTCTCCTGTTTCCTCATATTCTCTCATTACCTCCCTTTCCATTTCCTGAATATATCTATTATCCCCCGTTTCTCTACATCTCCCACCTCTCCAGCCCACCCTCGCTTCTTATCGGTGATTGTTTTGTTCTGCTACTTCTTGCGAACGCCATCTCCTTTCTCTCGTCACTGCTCGATAAGTCTTTCTTTTCCTGTTCCTCGTCTTTTCCGTCGCACTCATTTTCTTTCCCTGTCTTTCCTACTCCTTAGCTCCCCGTTTCTCTCTCACTTCTGCCCTCTATCGTCATTCCTCAAAATCACCGCCTTATCACTCCTTCCCTGCCTCTCACGCGTGCCAACGGTTATTATCTCACTGTCCCTTACGTTTTCGACCTTGCGTCCTAGCTCACTCTACCTTACTCCCCTTTTCACCCTCATATTCTCCCGCGCACCCACTCTTTACTTTAATCTCTCGAAATCAGTTTATATTATCATATCAAATGTATTCTAATATTTAGTGCATGATTCAATAATCACTATTTGTCAGTATAATAATAATAATAACCGTAAAACGAGTGCCAGGATAGGACACATTGGAATCAACTAAGAAAGCTTGTGAGAGATACGGATCTAATTGTACGGGCAATACGCGCACATGATTCCTCGCATGTGCATTTGATTAAAGCCCATTATTCGCTGAGATGCCACGCATACTAATTCGACATTGGGCGACAAAGGTAGCAAGTGAGAGGTGATGAGACGAGTAGGACAGCACGAAGTGAGTGACTAACATCAAAGTAATGAAGTAAGCATAGATATGATTGAGCTACGTGAAAAGAGAAAATCATGCGATTTGATAGATTCCCCATAATCACGCGGATCCTACACCTTTGAAATTCGTGACATTGATAGTCTAAATATGAGGAGTGTAAAAGCTTTAAAAGTGCGGATAGACGTGTACAGTCAGAGGTTCTCTTTGCCTTTTTGCTGTCGTAACAGTTTTTTTTACCTGATTCCAATAACACATACGAATAGTACTGCGCAATAAACTGATGGCATTCCGTTTTGGCTTACCAAGTAATGCTGAACATCGCACACGCATGTTGCAGAAACATCACAAATAATGCTTCTGTCCCAATGATGGTGACCCCGCCCACTAAGGCAAGAATACTCAAATAAATTGCAGCGATATAGTAATATCTCTCCTCAAACGACACGGAAAAAATGGGTATTTTTTGGTGTCGAGGCGTGTTTGAAGGATTTATAAGCATTAAAATGCAAGGCAGCAATGAACAGAAAGATACGCTAATAACACACTGCATAAAGGCCGCTGAAGTATAAAAATATCCAAATTACTTCTGTGGACTTAATACTTATATACTAACAGAATAATAGGCACTGGTACCTGCTCCAAATTTGATTATGAATATTCCATTGTCCATATAATTTTCTATTATAAGTAACTCCCCTTCATTTATTAATATTGCCCAATCGTCTTTAATACGATTCACGATATCCATGATCTGCAAGCAATTTTGTAAACTAAGTTTAATGGTTGTATTACACGTGATATTGTGTTACTGGATAAAGTGTAAGATAAAGAAATAGTTAACGAGGGGAATTGGTATAATTTTATATACGCGTTCCTTAAATCACATTATGGTTTTAAGAAGCACACTCACTTTTGGGATACTGACACAAAAAGTCCCGAACTTAACCAGGAATACTATTAGCAAAAAACTGCAAGACACTATGTTCAGAAGCTGTTTAAAATCTTTTCTGTATATGCTAATGAGTGACACCTGGAAACAGCATTATATTTGGTGAACATGGTTGTACATTTATCATTCAAAAAAGCGATAATTTGTACCGGAATTTATCATCCAATTCTATTCCTCAAAAATTATACACTATCATTTGTAATTCATTTATTGTATGTTAAATATACGTCGCTGAAATCAATAATTGAAAAAAATGATAAATATTCGCGTGATCTGCATAAAATTCTATTTTTTTCGTCAATATATATGCCGAATGAGGTTACGGAATATACTGTGTCGTCGCATAAGTCTTTGCGATTCTAACATTCATCAGAAAAGGTCAAGTTATATCGACAAATTACGCTTTTTATAAATAACACGTTTTTCTAGCTTGTTTTCAATAATTTTCCGCCTTGTAAGGCATTCGTGAATGTCATTTAAAATGCAGTTTTGACACTTGCAAAGATTCAATTCTGTATCGTATGTTAATCGAAAAAGAGTGTTTGTCGTCAGTATGTCTCCAAAGAATCTTACGGAATATTATCAGACCTAAGTATTATTTACTGGCTTTAAACCCATGCTTATTATGATGTCTTGAATTAAAGTAAACAAGGAAACTAATCATTTGAAAGGTATGTTATAGATCGCAAAAAGTAAGAAAAAATGACTACACTGGTTTATTCTGCGAAAATGTTCAACAAACTAACATTTAAGTCAAGTTTATATATGTAACGTACAAAAACAAGTGCAAAGATTTATGGGACAATTTCACACATTTCATAGTGAATGGAAAAAATAAACAGCACCAAGCTAAGCAATCCAACGACAATAATTGCAAGAGAAAAAATCCGTCTCGCTTTTCCAACTTTAATGTTTCCTTCTGGCCAGAGGCCAATACAGTTAAGAAAATATCGAGGAATATCGTAATACCGACTCCCTCCAAAGTCGGACATTGCGTGACCGTCAAGTCGGAAATGTTTTGAAAAGACTTGGCGAAGTCCCAAGGTCTACTTCCGTAAGAAATACGGTGACGATCTTGAATTTTTTTTTAATTCTCTAATGCAACATGTACGACGGCGGTAGATCGTGTAATACAAGAACATTAGGATAAGTGGGTATAATTTACGCCTGCAACGGACCGATATTGATGTGTAGTTCTATGGGTACCGCATTGCAGTGTGAAAGTTACAAGTGTTGTAATTTATTGGTGGCGTATACCAAATATACTCGGGGTTTATTGACCAGACTCCTTTTGTTTGATTATTCTTCCCGGCAACATGTAAGTCGCGCATGCGCAAGCAGGGGGGTAACCATCCTTGCCGCGCCAGTCAAGCCGCGGCAGTGTGAGGGAGCGGAACTGTTGCACCGAATATTTAAACGCTCAAGAATGACAGATTAAGTGCGGAAGAGCCGGGGGCTTTTGTGGTTGAATACTAGTAGCTCGTCGTATTGTGTTACTGCCTTTTTTTATTATAATACAGTGATACATATTCGTTTTTTAAAGAATTCGATGTTTTCTTCTTTCTCACTGTCAACATCGCTGCTGGAATACTGCACCCGAAGTCAACTTAAATCATTATTGTAATGTATTTCCTTATTTATCTGAACCTTATTTCGTGGACGCAATTTTTTTTACTTTCTTAATATTTCCTGAAATTATTGATGGTTTGTGCTGAGATATAATGGTTTTAAGACAAAGTTTCCGACGGTTATAAATTTATGCACTTTTAAATTCCATTTCTTTTGACGTCTTTGTTATTACATTGAGCACATAGTAATAAGCGTGTATGGCAAGCCTCTAAGGAAATAGCAACTTATAAAAGTTTTTTCTTATGAATTCCTTTTATTAAATCATAGTTACAGCATGAAAAGGAGGATTTATCATACAAATGTTTTTCCAATCATTAACACAGCAATGTTTACTTGAAAATGTTGAAATGTATAAATGTTGAATTGTGATGGCAAGTCTAGGCATTAACGTTACATATCAGTGATTAAACTGGGATACAATTACTGCGTACCGTGCAGATTTAGGGCTATTCTGTCGCATTTACTGGTCGTTGCATATAACCGGTGCTAACCAGTGGAAAGTATTTAATAGGTAGCGGATGTAACAGATGCTAGGTAGTAAGAAGCATTGAGTGGACTCCGGATATAACTTGCGCTTACAATGGAATGGTGCATAGAATTTCCAGATGCAGTAAAATATGAATTACAGACCTTTGATGTGTACACCTGCGTGACAGCATTGCACACCAGACATAACAGCTTGTTGTGAATTTCGAAGTATGAACCATTAATCAAAGTGATTCGTGTCAAAATCGAAAGTCTAGAGAAATTAATGAAATTCATACAGAAGGCACAACAGAAGTTAAACGTTTTTCTTGATATGATGTATGGAATAGTAAACTACTTCAGTCCCATAGCTGTGTGTTTTAACAGGAAACCGACGTTTTGCCTTGTATGGGGAGTCCTTATCGAGCCAAAATGTGACGTGGACTTGGTATGATAAAAGTAATACAATTGTGTATGACGTGGAAAAGGAGGGAGTCTTTAAAGATAGTAATAAGAAATATTATATTACAGAAAACACATCAACAAACATTTGGCCTTTTACAGTCACGGTATAAAGATATATAAGAAGGAAAACAGTATGATTTACATTAGTGTACTCTAAGGTAAGGAAAGCCCAAGTTGCGGCTCCTTTATTAGGCCCCAAGCTAATATATACATGTTGATACATCTTTAAAAGTGATGTGGTTTTGAGGAGGGAGATTACTAAAATCTGAAAAGAGAGTTAAAGTTTGAATATGACCTTGATGATGAGAAGGAAGAAGAGTATGTGGAAGAAGAGAGAAAGTAATAATTAACACACAGTAAAATTAATAAATCTACTCATGTGGTAAAAAGAAAATTTTAAATTTAAACTACTCTACTTCTTAATTAAATTAACGAAATTATTATAAGAAGTAATACACTCCTCCTCAAGACCACGTGGTGCTGGTCAAATAGAACGGGAAGCTTGTCGCTAGCTTTGTTTTTCCAGGAGTACTATTGACTACCCATAACGTAAAGTTAATGTAGTTTCTACAATCAGAAGTTGTCTTTAATCTGAGTTATTGAACATGGTGGATAAGACGCAAAAATTTAAATCCTTAAGTGATTCTAGTGATTATCATGCACGGGTAGACAAATAGATTAGAAATGGAATCATTCCCTTTATTGAGATGTGTACTATCCGTTTGTAAATTAGCGATAAAAAGGTTTGATTTGATGCTCAAAATTTCACTAAAAAGTCTTTTCTATACATTGTGTTCATATTCAAAATCTTTGTATCGTTGAAATCTAGAGTGTTATTATTGTTGATACAGCGAGTTGCAATGACAGATGGTTTATTGTTAGTATTTAATTTAGATTTTGAATGTTCTTTTATTCGAGTTTTAACAAATCTATTGGTTTGACTTATATAGTTATAATATTATTACAGTTCTGATAATTTATGTAGTATACTATATTTGAATTTAGTGAAATGGTTGGTTCATCCTTGCCGGATTTGATAATTCTGTCTAATCTATTGAATGAACGAAAGCGAATTGAAAATTAAATCTTGCTAAGTTAAGAAAGACAAATTTTTTTTGTGCTTCTATACATTCATGAATTTAATTTTAAGTTACCTAAGTAACTCAAAAGATTTAATTTCTGTTTGGTTTTCCGCTTCTTCGCAAAAACATATAAAACCAAACGAGAGCATTATGGAGTGACGTTGTTCTTTCGCTTCTCTCCCCATCGTATGTATTCTAAATGTGAATGTAATATATGTATAATCGTTTGTCTGCCGGTGCCGATCAGTTGATGAGGAACAGATTTTGATGTTGGTATTGTATGTATGTACGTGTTTCATAGCTTTCCCCTTGGGGATAGAGTTTTTTACCATATTTAATACTCTCCACGTTTTTTACTCATCCTAACCTTAACTATTCTTACTTTGTACTCAATTTTTTTACTACTATTCGAGGCAGTAGTACTGGAGTTTACTGAAAGCCCTTTTTTTCTCTCGCTTCGTCTATTGTACCCTCTGCATACATCTTCTCGGCACGTCTTCACGGCGTCCCATCTTTTGTCCTCTACCCAGGTTTTTATCATCCCTATCACGTCCCATGCTTGCACCCCGTCCCACAAATCCCTATCTTTCCCTTTCAGCCCTGTTATGTTCCAAAAACCTACTTTCCATTTCCTTATTTCCACTCTCTTCTCCCTTTCCTTACTTCTTTCCTCCTTCCATTTATCTTCTCCCCTCCCCCATTCTTTCCTTTCTCTTTCCCATCTTTCCTTCTCCTTCCTTGCTCGTCTACTAGTTCACCTTCCTCTTAACACCAGCCCCACCATCTCTCCCCTAATTTTATTCTTCCCCTTCTTGTCCATACTTTTGTTCTCCTCTCTCTTTCCTCCGCCCTGACTATTTCCTTTACCTTCCATCTTGCCTTCCTTTTCTTCCATTTCAGATTCTTCTCGATTCTCTCTACTCTTTCCCTTAGCTTGTACTCTTTCTCAACAATTTTTTACTTGTGATCTTCGGTTTGCAATTTTATCACTACTACCTCACCCTTTTCCCTACTCCCTCCCAGTATTCTCACCCCCTCTATTTTCACTCACACTTTTATTTTCGATAATATCCTTTCCACCGCTACTCTTCTTCTCCCTTCTTTCACCTCTAGACCCCTCATCTTCTCTTTTCCCCGTTCCTCCTCTCCTTTTCCCCTTTCCCCTCCTACCTCTCCAACTCTTATTCTTGCCTCGATCTTTACAAACTTCTCCTTGCCTATCCCCCCTTTCTCCTTTACCATCTCCTTCTCTTCTATACGCTAAAATATATCCGCCATCTCCCTTATCTCCCTTCTTAGCTTCCCCCTTTTCTCCTTTCTCCGACACTCTTTGCTCCCGCGATTCAATTCCTCAATCTGCTTCCTCGTCTCATCCTGCCCTATCATAATCATCTCTTTCACCTTTTTCTTTCATTTTTCTAACCCCTCCAACTATTTTCTCCCACCCCTTACCGAGGATCTCTGTGTTCTGCTGTTTCTGGCGAAAGTCATTGCCTCTCCCTCTCCACTGCTCGATAAGTCTTCTTTTTTTCTCTTCTTGGTATCTGTAGATAGCCTTACTCTTATTTCCTTTCTTTTCAGTTCCTTCTTTTCTGCTTTTACTCATTACTTCGCCCTCTATCACCTACTTCGCATTCACACTTCTCCCTCTCGTTCCCTGGCGCAACTACTTCCATTCCACGTTTCTAACCTCACCATCGTGCCCTTTTCGGGGGCTCCTTTCCCTTCTATACTGCACCCCACACGCGCCCTTTCTACACTAACTCGCCCTTACTCTTCTCTCTCCCTTTACATCTATCCATTCTTTACTTGCACTGGAAACGAAAGCGTGGTGTTGGTATTTTACGTGTCACACACAGTGCATGCGATAAATGGCGTCGTGGCGCAATTGGTGTCGGTATGTCACGTTTCGTCCTAACTCTGCTGGGCCCGGTTGTGTTACGGTAGCACGTATGCTTTTTTCTCAATGTTCGTTGTGGAACGGCATACTGAAAAAGCGTGGAAAGATCTCCACACTCTGGTGTATGTGTCTTCTGTACGCTTATTGTCCCGCGTTTTGAGGATAGCGGTTGGATTGTGCACTGCAGTGCTGCTGTTCAACTGATAGTGTGTTCCTTCTGTCGTTTCCTGGACAGAGTTTGTGTGCTGTAGCAAATACTGTTTGTCCGGATCGATGCTGTTCCTAAGGTAGAGTGTGTCTCGTAGATGACTGGAGACCTTGCCCCGTGATGTTGAATGACAGGACAGTTAACTGTGGCTGTATCAGACTGATAGTGTGACTGCTGTGCTGAGCGTGTTGGCTTAAGTTGATTTCGTGGCAGGCGCCCGTAGTTGCGTGGCTCTGGTGCAACGCCGAGTTGGGCTTGCCCAGCTCGTGTTGGCGGTATGGCTGCTGTGGTTGTGATGTTGCGCAGAGTCGAGTGTGTTCTTTTCGTGTTAGTGATTTGGCTACTGTGGTATTTGGGATACTGTGCGCCTTTCGTTTACATGCCCTCATCTTGCTATTGATAAGTTAGTCTTTAATGTGTTGCGAGAAAATTCGCCGCTTTGCGGTTGCGTTTGTCATTGCTCCACTGTTATTTTCTTGGAATCGGGGCTTGGCGGAATTTGCGCTTCGCACATATGCGGTCGATATCAGACCAAATAAAGTTATTGAAATCTGACAAAAATAAACAAGCCACTTCATCAAATTTCAACGTAGGATACTGCATTGATTTTCAGAACTGCAGTAGCAACTATAGGGGTCTTTAAATAAATTGATCTTTCAAAATTAACAGAAAGAAATATTGAAAATCTGGATTAAATACCAACGATGAACTATCTGTCATCGTAAGATATTATGGCGGTAATAATCACACTTTCAATTTTGACTATACGAAGATTATAGAAGTAATAATTCGAGGCAACGTTGTGTAACCATCGACCACTTTTTGTCTATCGACGTCTTCCATATTTTATCGACCGTTCCCTGTAGATTCATATCCTTTCTACCTAACCGACCACTCCCTGCCGATTCACCCACATTCATTATCGCGAAGCATCCCTTGGCGGTCCACTCGTTTTCAACATGGCACTCTTTGGTAATCTACTCGATTTCAGCATACCTTTTATCAATTCACCTGCTTTAAATTTGTCGGATCTTCTGCTGCAAATTTTCTTATTCTCGCAAACTCCGATCTCCCCCGGTTATTTCTGGAGTTGGTACTTGGTGACCGAACTCGTCATCGTGGATCGCTTGAGTGGGGTAAGTACAGAATCCGGTCTGCGTGCCGCGCGAGTAAATATGTGTAGTACGCATGCGCCTGTTCGATGGGTGGTACAACTGCCCTCCATTTTGATTCGCGCGACAGTCCTCTATCTTGAATTATGAGCAATTTGCTGTTATTTGAAATTTATACATTTTCATGTTCTGATGAAAGAATCATGTGATCGGAAAAACACGCTACCTTACTTATTGTCATTGTTCAGAAAATAGATGCCTAATGTATGGAGAGTCGCTTATAGAACAATGTCTCTTAAATTGTTGGATTACTATTCGCAACTTCAATAGTAATTTGCTATATGTCGAGCGCATCTTCTTGTACATCTTCGGTGATTCTCCATTCTGATTATCATCCTTTTTGTGTGATTGTGTGAATTCTAGAGTGTAAAAATCCTCTTTGTGAATAAACGTATACACGTGGTGCCGGAATTTTTCATGGCGTGTCGGCAATTTCATTTTCCAATTAGGTTCTCAGATCCTCCTCATATCGGCCAGAGAATTTTGACACCTATTTCTCCAGGATATATCCTAACACCTTTGGATCCCTTATGTTGGGAATTCTCGAACAATGTTTAAACAGTTTCTTTACAATATCAGTTGCATAAAATCATGCCCACATTTTAGCGCCAAACGTGAGGTAATATGGACCTTCCAAAAATTATCCTTTTAGTTTAAAATACGTTTTTAGGAAATGATTCATGAACGAAAGACTGTTTTTCGGCATCTTCCTATTAATAATTTATGATAGAATGCTAAGTTAAGCAGGTAAATAGAAGCATTTACTTACGTGGCAGAGGTTAACACTTAATTATATCATACCCACCAAAACCAATTTTTCATAACACGAGGAAAATATCGATTCTAAAAATTCTGCAAAGTTTAACCAAAGAGTAACGTACGTTATTCACATTGCAATAAACAATAATATGGCGTTATTATTCTTAACATCATATATGTACTGTAACTGTCCATCGGGCCTTACCGAAGGCAACCAGCTGGACGGTTTGCTTATACGTTTATTGACATACTGATGGGCTCGAGCCTCCGAGCCCCGGATGACGGTGGTATACTTGGTAGGATTCGAATAATGACACGCCTCGATTTTAATTAATAACCAATAGTTTATTCAGAAAGTATATCTTGCAATTTCAGATCTTTCGTTACTGTACTAGGCGCAATATCCTCGGCGGGATGCGCGTATTATCGGGGTCGCGATCTGACCTTTGCTCCGTGAACAAGGAAGCACTTAATGTTAAGTTTAAACAATTATTGCCGCGTACGCGTGTCGGTGGAATCAATTGCGACGTGATCTCGCTTTTCTCACGACTCTAGAGGTGCAGCTCGTGAAATAAACCCAGTGCGTAGTGTTTACAAAATTGCGCGTGACCTTGAATATATGACCCTTCCGCTTGACTCCCCCCTGGTGGCTAAATTTAGATTTTGCGATGCCACTGCTCGCGGTCAAGGCTATGGGTTTGTCATTGGCTTTCCTACACGACGCACCGAGTGAGGATTGCCTTTTGTCGCGTGCCCTCTGGTTTCCCTTTGAAACCAGGAGCGACAAACGGCAGACGTAATGCGTGGGTCGCTCGAAGAAGCTTAGGACGACTCACAGGGGTACGAAAGTCCTGCAAGTTTTCCAACTACCGGGAAACGACTTCAGCGCAGCTCTGTCCAGCTCGTGTGCACGACTTGAGCTAACCAAACTGGCAATCGTATCTGTTCGGCCGCGATTGCGGGGGGAGGAGAGTAAGGCCCAGAGTCAGCTTCCTGGAGAATATGCGGTCAACGTACGTGGGTTCGGTAATCCAAAGATCGAGCGTTCCCACGACGCCGAAATACGCACCAGAGATTGCTCGCGTACCCTCCGGGACGGGAGTACGGTCAGTAGGAACGGTCGCTGACGATGGCCGTTGATCGGCGATACATAAACTCGCTAGGAGAATTGGCAGGCACCGTATTCTTACACATTATTCTCCGCGAGAAGATCGGATCACAAGGCCGTACCACGAACCCGCATCGCCCAAAGCCGGTCAAGCGCTGCACCACCTGAACGCACTTTGCCAGGCACAGCGAAAACGCCGAATCTAAGACAAGTAGGGCACCTTAGTAAGCTAAGTCGTCTCAGAGGCGCCGTGGGGGCTAGCAAGGATTGTCGAATATGAGTATGGCCCAGTACCACTAACCGTTCCCCGCTCCGGCAGATGTCGATTTATTTGACGTCGCGGACTATGAAGCCGATAACGATTATTTCGTATTCGGGACTATCGCACCCGAATACAAGCAACCCCCTTTTGTATAGCAATTCCCGCGAGTAATTGTGCTAATGTGCACACTACCTCGTATAAGATCCGGACAATCGCGCGAATGGAGAACTGGCATATATGCCTTATGTTTCTAAAAATGTCCTTCCGATTTAACTACCAGATGCAGAGTGCCTCTCTCGTCCGCTGCATCGATCTCCTTCGATCGGACGATCTAGGAGGGGTCTCGACGCATGCGCACGAGATTTCGTCGATCAGGGGATTCGGTCGGCCACTCGCGGACCGCCCGAGTGTATGGAACCGTCCATACGGTTACAGTACTTACTCGACATTCTTATGAAGTACCAAGACAGCTGCGATCAACTTATTGCACACTTCATCAATTTGTCCAAAACGAGATATCGATAAATCATCATCTATAGCACGTTTTATTCGGTAACTGCAAGAGTACAAATTAATTTTTAAAAAAATTAGACTACGCCATATGAACAATGTTGTGCCATCCACGAATCTTCGAAATAACGCTTGTTGGGCAATGGCGTATCAGCCTTGTAGTCTAAATTTTGGGACAAACATAAATGTCACTCTTGCAAATTTTTACGGGCTAGCTTCCTTTTCAAAGTATTGTTAATTTTGACAGCATTTGTTTTTTTTTAACAAGGCCATAATACGAAATTACGTTAATTTAATTTCACGGGTAAAAGTATTACTTCCCGTCGTCGCCATAGGGTTCAATCAACGTTGCTCTCTATGTAAAATATTTCTTAGATTTTTATTAGACTCTACTCAATTACAGCATTTTCTACATTCTTTACGAAGATCTGTAAGTGTAACGGTTTCTTGTACCGGTGTTAACACTGTTTACATACATACCGTGATTTTGTGTAAGTTGTTATTTAATCACAATTGGAGCTGTACAGCGTCTATTCGTTTAATTTTGATTTAGTATAAAATTTCGTTATGCACAATGTTCGTGCGATTCTACACGATGCACATGAATTGTGATTTTGCAACTCTCCTCCGAAAGCATCCGAAAACCCATGAAGCTCAATGAAGAAGCAGGATCCTGAGTTCAGCCAACGGGGTATCCTTAGGGAATTTAGCTCCGAAACGCCGTCGCAAAACCGATGTCATCTTCGATGCAGCCCTTCGGGTAATAGCTCGTCCCAATCAACATTGACCCACCAGAGAACCTACATTAGAAGCTTGTCTCTAATTTATAATGGCACTAGCGAAACAAATAGGTCATAAAGGTGGATAATCTGCGATAGTACACGTCGCTTAGAGTTGCCGGATTGCATATCGAGCACAAAACGAAAGCAAAATGCATTCTGTTGCGGGGACTATGCTACGTTCTGGACTTTGGTATGATCCAGCATGAACTCTCGAAGCTCCAACAGATCAGCTGAAACTGAGCTTCTAATAACTGTAATACAGTTATTGGAAGCACACAGTAATACAGTTATTAGAAGTAACGTAGAGGTAGTAGCGTAGCACTATTAGTCCTCAATAGTCGTGTGAAAAGCGTTATCAATTATTGGCATTGTATATCAAATATACACTGTATTTATTGTTTAGATCTCTTTCGCCTGGGTAATCATTCAAGCTAAAACTGCACCGCGCATGCGCAAGCATCCGTGCCGTGTCATTCTAGTCGCGGCAGTGCGACAGAGCAGAGCTTTGTCTCCGAAGATAGAAATGTATAAGGACAACACATCTAGTGCAGAAAAACCGGGCGCTTTATGCGGTGCGATATTTACAGCTTGTATGATTGTATGATTGTCTTGTTGTATTATAATACAGTAACATGCCTTGAGATTTTGAGGAGTTACTTGTAGTGCTTTTTCACAGCTTTTGACGTCTTAATTCTAATAATGCACCCAATCTCTGTCTCTCCTCGACAGTCGGTCGTCGATTTTATATAAAGATAGCACTATGTCATTTTGTCGTCATCTTATATCACCATTGCAATATTCTTCTTGGCTAAACTCTGTAAGAATTCAGTAATTGTGGAATGCAGCATTTGTGTATAATACCGATAAGTGATGACGAACCCTAGTGGAAGAGGAATGTCCAGTCGTAGGGACAGGAGTAAAGTACTGATGACATTGCCAGAAAGTCAAAATGATAAGGACAACAAGATTTGGTAAGTGTGAGTGAACGGTAGAATACAAAAAGTGAAACGGAACAGTTTTATAACAGAAAGTGAAAAGGAACGTCTAGTAAGAATGTAAGGGTAGAAGGATTGAGGGTAAAGAATATACAGGAGTGAATGTAAAATAGGCCTGGATTACTTTGTAATTAATATATCATATATTATATTGAAAAAAAAGGAAAATGGGAAGCTCATTACAATAGTAAATCCACACCCTCCTATCTCTCCTTCACCCTCTTTTTCATCTTACCCTTTCTCCTTACAACTTCATTTCGTAGCACACTATTTTTTGTTGTTGTGGCTTTTTCTGAAAGGCCTCATGAAGTAAGACGAAATATAATGATTTCGAGGTTAGGATTAAAGTTATTAAAAAATAACGTAATTTCAAATTTTAGTCCTTTTAGCTGCATCATTGTCACTTTTAGCGCACCACTCAGTTATAGTTAACATTATGTGCACGTCATGAATCTGAAAAGAAATAACGGCTTATATTAGTTTTTTTACTTCTATTAATTCGTTTAGTAAACTATGTTTCCAATATGAAGAAAGAGTCAATTAATTTTTTAATCCCTGTTCTGTTTCTGATATCTACTTCCTTTACGTAATTTGTTTAGAACCATTTCCATTGCTATGTAAATTATATACTTATGTATTTTTAAAGCTTCTTTAGTATGCAATTCTTGTATATTGTCTTACTGTTTCTTTTTATTACTCAAATATGCAAATGAAAAGTAGCGGGCATCTCAGAGTAGTATTTTCCGATACTTGTCGCCAAACTTAGTTATAATTCTAAATTTCAACCATTTCTAACAATTACATTAAAAAACTGGTAGAGTACAGATAGTATGTGTCATACGTGGATAATATATGGCGGGATTTATTAAATTTATATGGTGATGGTGAAATTCAAGTGTTTCTTCGTCAGTAACTTGTGTTGATATATGATTGCATTTTGACTATTGATAGTATACAGGTAATTTACATCTACTCTAACGTTCTGACACTCACACATTGCAATTCTGTACACTGTGATTACTGCTCTTTGACTCTGACTCTATACTTTATCATTTTCTGATTTCTGTGACTCTCGTTTCGTATCCTCTGCTGTCTTGTGATGTTACACATTCCTTTCCTCAAAGCTCTGCATGCACTCCTTCTCATTTGTACACACTCATACAACCATCATCTTCGTGCATTCCTCAAAATTATGCATCATCCAAAACTGAACCATGCACTCCTTGCAAATTGCTCTTCTTCCGCTACCTTATATTTCAAGCGCTATTCCTCTGGTAGCATGCATTCATCCTCTTTAAAATATTTACTCATTCTTATGCCAAATCATTTTTACACTCCTACATTATGCGTAAAAAGATTGCGTTCAAAGTCATTAATTTTTTGATGTCATTTATCTAATCATATAATATCTCACGGAACAATTTTTGGACAAACAGTATATAGTTAACAGTTCCTGTCTCCGATAATTTTTAAATATATTACAGATGTACATACAGATATTGTTTATCGGCTGATGTGTCAACCTTTTAGGTCCGACACACAATTATAGTGGCATTCGCACACCGATCGGAGGTTTCATGATATAATATAAGTGTACA
Organism: Ampulex compressa; assembly: GCA_038496175.1. NCBI lineage: Eukaryota > Metazoa > Arthropoda > Insecta > Hymenoptera > Ampulicidae > Ampulex > Ampulex compressa. The sequence goes on from JBCFXI010001191.1 coordinate 48,829, forward strand.
AAGAATAAATGTTCAATATTTATCTGGTCTTTCAAGCACCATTATATGCACTGGATGTGTGGCATCGATATTAATGGTTATATAAATTAATAATACATTAAAAAGTTAAATAAATGTTATGAACATGAATATGAATAAAATAAATATAACTACATATTAAAGTTGGTCCTACAGAGTACTGCGCCCGTAGATGGATGGCGTGTCTTAGTAAAAACCGCAATGCATAAGTTGAATTGTTCCAAAAAGTTGGCACTGATTGTGTATCTTTAACTTGGACAAAAATTTAACCTTTTAAACACGACGAGCCACTATAGCGGACTTTTGTGGATGTTATCTCTCAGGACAACGCGCCACAATAGCGGCATTTGCTGATGAAATCTTTCAGAACGACGCACCACTACTGTGGCTCGCTCTAGTAGCTCATTTGCTCATAGTTTGAATCGAATAGTCATTTTCATATGCATTGACCCAAACGTCTTTTGCCTCCACACCGATTTAAAATGTATTTAGAGAGAATTAGAGAGAATTTTTATATTAGAAGTCAGTATAAGAAGCACACTGATAAGAGCAATAGCCATCACTCGATTCGGCAAAGGCGACGCAGCGTTTTATTTACTAAAGAGATTTGTAAATTATACAGGGTGCTGTAAATCGAGCAAACTGAGTCATACGAGGAGGCTGAAGGACTATTGCATGGTCCTGGAATCGATGATTAGTCGGTATGATATAGATATCATACACTTTTCACTTCTCAAATCTTTAAACGTGTTTTTCTAAAAGCTACATTTCCGAAATCGGCGTAAACTTTTGCTTTAAAACTATTCAACGGATTTTAATGAAACTTTAACCGTAACTGCATAACACTATTACCTTCTCAATATATTAAAAAACATTTCAGATAAAAGCTAATTTTGTTATTGCATTGAGAACCGTCAAGCTGTGAACTTTTCTCAAAGAATCGCCATGTATCGGATTGCGTCAACATATGACACATTTTGTTGCGCCTGATGAAGATAACATTGGTGTAAAAGCAGGGCAACAATACTAAGAAGGGCAATGCTAATCAAGATAGTACTGTATGCCTCTTACACCTATGCCGCTCCAAATGTCAACTTGTCAGCCCCTGGACTATAGCATGCTAGACACAGTCGGTGTGCCTTGCGGTGCTGTCATTCATCATATATCAACAGCTACTATCCACAGGGGAATACGTTACTAATTCATAACTAGTCCAACCATGTAAGACAACGGCACTTTCTCCTGGTGCAAAGTAGAAAACATGGAACTCAAGTATTATAATATCAAGACATTAGGATTCCTACACTTGTGAGGTTTTTTGGACTTGCCGTAATAGCGTCAATCCGCATGAATATTCAGTTTTGACTTGGAAAGAGGTCTCAAACCAAAAGGATTAAAAAGAACCTCCCCCCTTGCGAATAACCATGAATATAATGAAAATGTGCAATTGATCTCTTAATTTATTCATAAAATAATGTGTGGCGGCCGAACACCGGTCACCACATACCAGCCGTCGCATACATTGTTTGTACAGCCCTCAAGCTCCAATCTTGTTAAGATGATAATGGAGTAATGAGCACAGTGATCGTAAGGAGATGTATTATTTCGGAAGAAAAATAGATTCAGGAGCTACAGAAAAGATCTGCTTTACGGCACACCGGCATATCAGCCAAGAATAATAATCCCAGCTACAGTATAAACCAAGAGCTCACAGTATAAACAGCAACTGCACACTCTATTTGCGTAGCTCTTCGGGTGGATTCCTATAACGCCTACTTAGGCCACCGTACAAGTGCAGCACTGCTCAAGGAGCAACTTCACCACGAAGCGGAGACCTACTTGTCCAGCTGCATTCACAGCATACCTTCGCCGCAACATTCAGTAGTCACACTGTAGCCGAACATCGAAAAGCGCACCGGTAGCTGAACGCTAACAATCGTCTACTATAACTGGCGCTTTACCAAGCAATATCTCTTCCATTATTTGGAACTGCACGAGCTGTCCCTAGTAGTACGGACTCCAGCGCTGAGGATGACATTTGTATTTGACCATCCACGGATCAGCTGGCCACTCAACTCACAGTATGATGGAAAGACACCACTGGCATCGCAATCGACGACATTATCATCGCTGTCACTTGTACCGAGTACCGGTCCCACGTCAAATAGGAAAAGAAGGGAAGTCGAGAAATAAACCTAAATAAAATTTTATATCTGCATGTCGGTTGCCCCAAAATTATTTCTACAGTAGTAAAAAGGGAGAAATTCCAAGAGCTTTGAGAACCTTCAATAGACGCGGGCAAGACGCGAGTAAGATAAGGTGCAGGATTGCGTCCCACCATGGAAATTTTCCTTGGGAAGGGACAAAAATTCTCTGTATATATACCGATAATTTTGGGAACGCCACACATTAATAACTCGAGCCCTTAGTGCAGTTAGACGTTTTTTCGTTTCTCCGCAGTAAAATTCGTAACGGTTGCTCTTGATCTCCTTGTTCCAAAAATTTCTACGAGTAAGATCCGAACATTTTGTAAAGTATTCTTCACTGGGTTTTTCTCCACTGGGTTAAAAGTTTTAAAGTATTCCCGAGACATCTGAGGCGCACTCGCTTGCGTATTGGGAGCTTTGAAATATTTGAAACCTTCAACCCACATCTTTCTTTTTCATTTGGGGTTAGCCGGAGGATCCTAAGCGCACTCGTGTGCATATTGGAAAGCCCGTCGAAATTCACGATTCGTCCTGTTTCAAAATCATTTCCGTAAAGCTTGAGGCGGACTTGTTTGCGTATCGGCGGATTCAAAATGATAGGATAGGTTTGATAAGTAGACGTCTTAGGCGGAAGGTGCGCGGTGGGCAAAACCCCGAGATTTAAAGATTTTATCTTCAATTAAAAAAAAATCAATAAAGACCGTTGTTAGAAAAGAAGGTTTCGTCGCCGTGGCGAATCTTTTTTTTTTCAATTGTAATTTCAGTTTTAACTACTTAGGTCATTCGCTAAAGTGGAGAATCTCTCTCAACCTCCTACATTCGTCCCTGAACCGTTTATTGAACAGCCTCACCCTTACGATGATTTCGTTAAAGAATTCACCGAATCCCTCAAAAAATTCGCCCGAAGACATTAATAGATCTGCCTCGTCCCAGTGGAGTGTCGCGTAGGATACGCTTGACTCCAAAGCGTAAATTCCTTTGTTTTAAAATTATATATAAAAATCAGTAAAAACGATAGTTCGAGACACACCTTTGCCGGCAACACCGCCACATCTCCATAGCTCCAGCTGGGGTGACTATACATATGTTGCACATCCCGGAAATGAGAAGCGGGCGCTCATCGAAGTAATCCTTATGGCACCGCACATTTCCTAGCATGAGCACCGTTAGGACGACATGAGCACAAGACTCGCACAACCACTGTTTCCATGACAGCGTCACCGGAATGCTGAGAACTATTTACGCGTCTCCACTTTAGCACGTCGTCAGATATGTGAAGGCCAAAAGCAGTACGACTAACACAGGGTACCGAACACTGTGCACGAAGTAGAATCTAAATATTTCCGAGACACAACTCCGACGATGTTACTCCATCGTAATATCTCTCAATACACTTAAGTGTTCTCACCTTGTACCGCGAACACGCAACGTTTCGAGGTTTATTGCGACATGCTCTAAACTGTATAACACTTCACACAATGTAATAAATAGAAATGAATATTATGAGTTAAAAAAAAAAACAGAATTTATTAGGTAAACACTTAGTAAAGGCAATATCCTATATTTAGTGTCCGAATGACATAGACCGTACTTTAAAATGTTATAGTCTATTAAGGTGCTTATGTGTACGTCGAAGTTCGTTGCGTTTAACCAAATCCTGTGTGACAATCTTCTCACACGTTTACGCACGTTCAACACGATGAAATGTTAGTACAAATAATATCGTGCTTCAGTGACATTGACATCAAATTTTATACAGGAAATGGCCACATTAAAACATTAACAAAGACGCTCATTTCTTACGAAATCGACTTCTTGATCAATTTTAATACCACAATTAATGTAATGAATTGTGTTCAATTCGATGAAAAAGGAATTTTAGTCACATGGCTGTGGTTTTTAACTCCCTAATTAAAATGTTAAAACGTTTTCCCTCCTTTAACAAATACGTACGTACCGTTTCATTTCACTGCTGCGCATCGACTGACGCTGTATCGCGAACCTTCCTCATATTTGCGCATGCGCGCCGGAGGGGCGGTGGGGGGGGGGTGGAGGAAAGTGAATCTAAAGAATAAATATGGGCTGCATTTGCTATACGATATCGGTAATTTGCGGCATGTGTTCTTTTCTCGCCACGAAAAAATATCCAGAGAAGTACGTACCGGTATCGATCCATTCAAGCAGTGAAATATCCCTACTTATTGTAATATCATCAAATTATTCTGTTCGTCTATTATCCTAGGGTTAGCAAGGGTTGGGGATAACGTTCTAAAAATTCGAAAAAATATACGACTTTTGTAATATCGATTACGTAAGTGGACCACGGAGCTTCCAACAGTTCCTTGAATTCAGTTGCAACACAGCGTTCGTAGAATGTTGGACTTTGCAGAAAGTCCGTATTACAATATCACTTTTTCCGTATTATTTTCAATCGGTTTATGGCCAAAGAGCAACATGAAATTTGCAACAGCGCAAAGGATTTTGTCAGCGATGATACTTATCGGAGGAATGGCTAGTCTGGTGCTGTTTTTTGTCAATCAAAATTTTGCACCTGTTGAGTTACCCCTTAGATTCTGGTAGCTTGTTTTTTTACATTGCATTTCACCAATCCAGGCTGTTTTACATTCATACTTGACAAATATTAGCTGCTGCTGCTAATATTTATGTAGTGCCGATTTTATTCAACTCGTTTATTGCACGGAATTTATTAATCGATTTTGAAGCATGGTGCGCACACTAAGATTTACGCGTTGACTTAACACGATGCACATATCTACCAGGTCACAGCATGCATTTCTATAAATAAGTAGAATTTACAAAAACTAGAAAACTGCTTAGGAAATTGTTAAAACATGCCTTCCTTTAGTTTTTAATAATCCTTTAGAAAAAGAATTAGACTGATCATGTTTACCATCAAGTTTTCGATAATCTCCTATTGACGGATTACTAAATGTCATAATAAAATTTTATGCAAATCATTTTTGTTTAATAATAATAAATTTAAATTTACAATGACCAAAGATAATGCCGTTTTTAGCCACTGCTTGTTATAATTAGCCAGGGGCAATTCACATGGTCTTTGAGTTTGTTAACCTGCGTTTTTTTGTCGCTGCTATTTGCGTTTAAGTACAGCAGTTTTTATATTAGTGCACCAAAAGTGAGTATATTAACTGCTCTCTCATCTACAACATTTGACATTGTGTTATACAATATAAACTGTAATATAGACTTTGACCACAGCGTAGGACATATCATTGTAGGTAATCACAATTATGAACCGTATTACGGACGACTTAGCTATGCTAAGGGAAAAGGGAGAATTGCGCATAATAGAAAAATATATGGAATTCGGAAGGTTTCTTTCCAAATCCATTACTGGTAATGCAATCTACTCTTATTATATTTATTGCGTTATAGTGATTCGAATATTTCGTTTCCTTCAGTGATATTTCTTCAGCCTCTCCTTGGATTTTTTTTGTGTTCGTCGATACCGTGTATTCTAGCGATTGGAGATCCGTCGGACACACCTCGGCGCTACAAAATGCCCATTGTTGGTTTGTGGTTCGAGGAGAAGTATTACTACGTCATAGTGATCTCTTGGGGCATTCAGGCCCTACTTGGTGTGCTGACGTTAGCGGGCACGGAAGCATCAGTGGTGATATTCACGCAGCATGCCTGTGGAATGTTGAGCGTCGCTTGGTAAGGAAGAATAGAACACGGTCATTAGGGTAAGGTTGTTCAAGTCGTACTCCTCAAGAAAAAAACCGTATAAAACTTAGAATTCATCAAATAAACAGAAATTAGATGTGTTCTTCAACCCTCGTGTTCATATTGTTGTTATTTATTATAATAAAACCGGACAATCTATATGCTTTCACGTAAAATATATTAAATATTTAAAAACTTACATCGGTACGACTGAAGCAACCGGTTTTTTAAATCGTACCCCTCACGTTAGTATCGTTGTTATTTATTACAACACTATTAGAAAATTTTTATGCTTTCGCGTAAAATAAACTAAATCCTTAAAAACTTACATCGGTATAATATAACATAAGTCGTACCTAAGAATTCTATTAAGTTTATTATATTAAGTTTGACTTATTATATAAGCGGAATATATTTTTCCCACGCCCTTTTCCGTGATATGACTGAATACACTACCTTACATTTACAATACTCAATTTCATTCATTTTTTAACATTTTATAACCTTAATTATCTAAGCCACGCATTAGTGGCCAGAGATGTTCTTATACACAGCGTCGTTCTGTAGACTGAGATTCTATTAGCTATTAGCTATTCTATTCTATTCTATTAACTATTATATGAATTATGCAGCAAAACCGCTCAGTTCGTCAATTTGGCATATCCGTTGCTGATTTCACGAGATAAGCAATGTTTTTCATAATCTTTGCTTTCCTTGCTTCGCGAAGAATGTTCAATGATTAAGCGCTGAAATAACTACATAAATTGCATTTTTGGAAAATTACGTTTTGATGTTATACTAAGCACGTTTGTATTCTATCTTACAGTTATCGAATGAGATATGCGCTTAATGAAGAGAATCAAATGATTCCTCGTTCCAAAAAAAACCTTCTAATGTGCGACAGGCTGATCGGCGCTATAAGCATTTATCAAAGAGCCATCGAGTGAGTATTTATGTTGTGAAATATTGTGAAGGTCAGTAATGTCCTTGTTTCATGTAAGAAAATTAACAAAGTGTTACTTGTTAAAAGATTGGGGGAACTTATAACAATTACGTTCGCGCCAACTTATATCATATTTATTTTTCTTGGCGTGACCTCCATGAGCTTAAACCTTTTCCGCGTAAGTTGGCTTTATATTTTTTGCAATATGCAATTATGTACTATCATTAGTCTGTGATTCATGATTTAATTAGTCTTCTTAGTAAGTCGATAATATTGAAAAAGCTAGCGCACTTTTTTTTCACCAATTCTCGAAGACTAAATTATTTTTTGATATTATAAATATTCTGATATTTATATAATTATATATAAATATTTATAACGCAATCGTTCTATTAGTGAGTAACTTTATAATTTATTGAGGAAATAATTAGTGAAAAATCATTACTTGAGAGATGAATAATAAGCTTCCTGCATGCATGTCTTCCATATACACGACTACTACACATTTTATGATAAAACTGTGTGTACATGTTTGGCATAGCTTTCTCAGGAGTTTATGGCAGAAAATGGATGGGAAGACGTTATAATCTGTCTTTTAATTATTGCTAGCCACTTTCTATATATGTTTTTTGGATGTTGTGTTGCGCAAGAAATGTATAATCACAGCCAAAACATGTTTGTAGAAACGCAAGTATTCAGCAATGTTACAGTATATAATTTTTTGTATTTTTTATTTATATGGGTGGTAAATGTGTATAAACGCATCCTTTATTCAGCATATTAAGTTAATCAATCGTGCAAAGTGTGTATACGTATAACATAAAAATATCTTTTTGTACTCATGATACACATACATGCGGTAGATATAATACAGAATGGTACATGGCACCTTTGCCAGCAGCCAAACTGCTGTTGATGATCTTGCAAAGAACAGCTAAAAGTTATACATTCGCCGTTAGTGGCATATTCGTGGGATCATTAGAAGGCTTTTCGAAGGTAATAAATTTCAAGTTACAGTATATCATTTAACATATAAACAATTCAGATTAAATTATTGTAATGCATATGGCATCAATAAACGAAAATAAATGTTAATATTTTTTGCAGCTAATGAGCATTTCGATGTCCTACTTTATGTTTATGTATAATGTGCAATAAATCGGACGGACTGCTTAATAAATATCGAATTAGATTTCCATGAAATTTTCTGTTTTTAATTTGAGACCAATATATGTTGGCTTTTTATTAATTATTACACCCATATTCATAATAATATTGATGTGTTGGGTACAGTAACTTTGTTAAGCTACGACAGGTATGCCGTCTTATCGAGTGTACGAGAACAAAAGATCTGATGTAATAGTAAAGTTGGAATCAGCTAAAAAAATCGGTGGAAGCAATGCGGGTCTCTTTGGTCGGAAAAAAAGTGCCCAAGTTTGTTCACACGTATTTTCGAACCAAGCGTATTATTCGTTGAATGCTCACGCACACTAATTTTGCCGCGTAACATAGACAGTAAATAGACTTACGGTGGTGTGATGGATAGACTTTCACGCGGGAGACCCAGGTTCGAATCCTGCCCATCACTTCTGGTTCTTTCATGTGATATGTATACTGTAGCTCTAGTGGTTCGAAATCCACCTTAAACAATAGGTCTTAGACTAAATGCCCTTGAGAGCCGGTACCGAAAATGAATGGAAAAAAAAAAACAAAACAGGAAATGAGAGGTGTGGAGACGGAGTGAGATAGCGCGAACTAAACGACGAGTCTCCAAGCACTGATGTAAAAATAAGTAGAATCGTTGTGCGCAGAAAGAGTAAATCATGGAGTTCAATAGATTTCCTGTAAGTACGTGGATTCTACTTCTTTACAATTTGCGTACACTCCTCTGCCGGTTCACCATCTCCCTATCTAACTGCCCCCCCCCCCCCTCGTTACCGATCTTCTCGTTCCCGCTTATTCCCTCTTCGCGATTTATCTCCCCGGATTGTTCTTGGAGTTGTAACTCGGTGCTTGTCACCATCATCGTGGATTTCCGTCGTGGGTCAGTGTGCGTCTACGTGGGTCAATCGTTCATTTCTTCCTCGCGATTTATCTTTCCCGGTTATTCCTGGAGTTGGAACCTGGTGATTCTCAACGTCATTGTGGACTTTCGTCGCGGGTCAGTGTGCGTCTAAGTCGGTCATCGTGCATCGCTCGAATGGAGTAAGTACTGTTTTGTGTGCAGAATAAGTAAATGTATGCACTGCGCAAGCGCGACCATCCTTCATCTTGTTCCGCGGGGGTCCGCCATCTTGCAATCGGGGATTAAACTATTTACACACAACACACAATAAAAAAAAGTACACATACACACAATGCAGGTGAGTTTAAAAAGCAAATTATTTATTTCAAAAGAAATTATGTCTAGCCGTCCGAGTCTCTATTAAGCAAACATGTATTTTTTTTCGTATTATTCTGATTGCTTACTGTTTCACACACTGGTTTACATGCCTTATTTCCTGACCATGTCCTATATATGGGGAAATGATGCAACTGTTGCAGATTATATTGTAAGAAGTGCTCCTTAGTGAAATACAGACAAATTGTTACTGAGAGCAATTCAGTTATTTCTTCGCGACATGTATGACAATATAACAGTATACATCCGATATGAACGAAATGAAACATTCGTAATAGATTGCCACCGTCTGAATTTTAACAGTGGAAATTGGTACAGCTGTTGTTTTTTGGTCAGGTTGGCTACCCTTTCGTCCATTTCTGGTCAGGTTTAAACTACTTTTCTACAGCTTCCGATTCCCTTCCCGCATGAGCCCGGTTGGGATTTTTGGTCCGGTTTATTTTACAGAAATTCCAGCGTGGGTCCCCCGATACTGGGTTCGCCATTACTATTGTTCATTTTTTCATTCGTAGTTCAAAGTTCGAAGCAACACGGTGAGTGAGCTTTTTCGATTTCTCTAATCTGAACTTTTAACGAGTAAGATTCGATCATTCGATCATCGAGTCATACGATAGTAAGATATTTCTGAACGATCTGAGGCTCACTTGTCTGCGTATCGGAAAAGTCACAAATATACGAATTTACTAACGTATAGTTTTGTTTTTTAATCGGAGTTTCTCGAAGGATTCAAGGCGCACAACGTGTTTGCGTATTAAAAAGATTGGCATTGCCTCCGATTCGTCCTGGTGCAAAAATCATTTTCGGCAGAACTAAGGTACATCCGTCTGCGTATCAGAGAACTGGAGAGATTAAGGGTCAGTTCGATGAGCAGGCGCATTAAACTAAAACTTCGCGGTGGACAAAAACTCTTGTTTACCCGCCACATAAATTTAGATCAGACACTAGTTTTTCATACTATTTTAAGAAGAAGAGAGCTCTCGCGAGAGCCAAAATGTAGGATAAACACGAATTTGTTTTTGTTACCCACACACCAGATAAACTAAATCGATCGAGAAGACCACGTTTTCGCTTATATGAATTCATTTGAACAAGAAGAAGTGGAGTACTATGTCAGATTTTATCTCGAATCACAATAATCAATACAAATTTTTATTATGAAAGAAGGTTTTGTTGCCATTGATATTTTCCCGTAACCTCCTTTATTCGCTCCAGAACCTTTCATCGAAAACGCATACCGTTATGGTGATTTCGTTAAGGAATTCATGCAATCCCTTCAAGAATTCCCCCAAAACCACTAGTCAATTTGCCTCATCCCAGGAGAATGTCTCGTAGACACGCTTGACCGAAAAGCACAAATTCCATTACCTCGGAATGATGGAGGATAAGGTTGCTTAAATCGTACAACTTGTATTTTAAATAAACTACGGCGACAACAGCGCATACAACGGTAACGAAATATACATCTGAATCAACCAAGTTATTTTACGTATTATTGTCTCCCGTAAACCAGCCTCGTTATAAATCCTTTCATCAGGTAAGTTTGTTTCAATTTCCTTGTAATTTTCTGCGTATGTTTGGTAGTTAATCTTGCAAGTTAATCGAATTATATTCCTTATTAAATATAAATACAGTAGAACTTATATATTCGTTTGTTCGAAAAGAATTAGTCATAAGTCGGACCTCTATAAGATTCCTAAATCGTACTGGTACTACTTCAGAAAGAAACAAAACTGCTGTTAATGGAAATAAGCAGTACAAAAAGGAAAGCTAATTTTTTTTCAATCATGCTATTTTAAAATATTGCCAATACACTTTGGTGTGTAAAAATCGTGGGGCAACACAAAGAGAAATGTAAATATAGGCGGTGCCTCACACTTATAAGTCGTAATATTGAGTTCCAACAATTTAGAGTGAATGTTCGTATAGTTCGACAGAATGTAGAATTGAGACTCCTCCATAATGCAAATAGATATGCGTAGCAGGATAGCAGCAGGTAACTGAAATGGTTAAGCATTCGCACAGCAAGGAACAGGTTCTTGATGTAAATCTTAGGTAGCTCACATTTTTTCCCCGATCCAATACTACTGATTGAGATTTGTACAGTATAGTATTCCACGTGGATACTAGGATTTTAGCAAACATAGCTGCGTTTTTCTACATTTTAAGTGTTAACACATGCTTCATCCCTTTGAATTGATTGTTTCGGAATTTGATGCGTCCAAAGAATACTATTTAATTTGGCCCAAATAAACAGTTATGTGCAAGATAAGAAAGAGAACGTGTTATGTTGAAATGTGGATAGTTATATTACATTTATTCAGGTTGATATATAATGTTAATGGAGAACGATTATTTATAATTTTTATTAAACTCAAATATTGTTTAGTACGGCATTCGTCGTACGAGATCACTGTTAGAACTTTTTCAATGTGCTCCTTCTTCATTTACCGATTTGTGGATGCAACTGTTTTATTGGTGCTTTTGAGATAGTGGAAGTGTGGGGTATCTTAAATCTTGTAAACAAATCAGAAACGACGCACGAGTGAAGCAACTGAGTACTCTAATAATATACTGCACGGCGTCCACCGAAAACAGCTCTTAACGAGTTAAATTCGTCAAAGTCTACAATGGCACATGAAATGAATTACGACCTCAACACGTTATTGTATGTCAAGGGGTTAATCTTTCAGAGAAATGGTTTTATTGCATTACACCGTCCCATAGATTTCGTATGCAACTTAACTTTATTAGCTTTGACAAAGCTAATACATTGCAATAGTAAGATTGGGAAAGCGACAGTGAACGATCAAATTAAGAAAGCGAAAAAGAATGTCCAGTAAGATAATAAGGATAGAAGGGTAGAAAGATAAAGAATACATATAGGAGAGTGAGTATAAAAATAAGCCAGAACTACTTTGTAATTTATACATCATTTGTTATACTTCAAGAAAGGTTATTGCAAAATTATATCCTCGCCTTATACCTCTCCGCTTCTCCTGCTGATTATTGTGATAATATCAAAAGTACACAACGACGACGAGGTAATGTTTCAGAAACCAACCGTATATCAATGCCCCGAACACAACGATAATGCACACTCAAACAAACTCAAACATTAATGACTCTGATTTCTCTATACCGATTTCTTCACTCTTGTATATTTTGTGTATTAATATATGGTTGCACTGTCAGGAAAGCAGCTCCGCTCCGTTGCACCGCTGCGATTCAACTGACGCGGCATCCTGAGTCTCCCATATTTCTGCGCATGCGCGGCATAAAAATAACGCAAAGGTATATACAAACGTACAAAGGTCTATAACACTTATTTTTGTGGCGCACTAAGAGGATCTAAAATGCACCGCTATTGATCCAGTTTTGCCGCGCGATACCCGTATTTATTGAGATAACTTCAAATTCTACCCTGCATCTTGTATATAATGGCAGGTAGGCAATCATAAAGATTGCATAAAAAGATCGAAATGAAATTCAAAAGTCTCGTAATATCGGTTATGGAAATACGCCTCGAAGCTTCCGCAAGTCTTTTAAGGTCAGTTGCAATTCAACCATTGCACGATGTTGGACTTCGCGGGCAGCGAATACTACGACATTTTTCGAATTCCTCTGTCCTGGATTGGACTATGGCCGGAGGATACCACGAAAACTGGAGAATGGCGAATGATTGTCTCGGTCGCGATCCTTATCGTCGGAGTGCTGAATGTGGTACTGCTTCGCATTGCTCACTACTTCGAATTTATTAAAGTGTTCCATAAGTCTGCGGAATTTCTTCACAGCGTCCAAACATGTTTTACAATTTTCCTTTATTTTATATTTTAGTAATATTGTCCTTTACTATTTTATACCACTGTTGTTTACTGTTTTGTCTTAATGATTTGCAGCTTCACAAATTAAAGGTACATCTTTACCTGTATTGTATATCGTAATAATTCGCGTAAAATATAAATCAGCAAAATTGATGAATTTGATGAATTTATGGATTACGATGAATAATCTTATGCAAGTTTATTTTTAGGCATTGTGGCCAAGCAATTAATTTAACTTTTTCGATGCTATGCGTGGTTGCAATCAAGCATCATCGCCCGCTCACTCTATTCCATTATTGACTATAGTCACCCGCTCTCGAACGTACTTTGCATTCTATCGTTGACTGTATGTAGTCACCCGTTAACACTTGCAATTTGTTGACTACTTTAGTCGAACACGGTATATCTTATTATCTCGGTTGCTATCAATTTCTTCTGTCACGTTTACGGACAATTTACACATGATTAATATAAAGCATAGTTAATACCGTGTGCAACATAGTAAATTATTAATACGTTATAATTATCGGTACAGTAGCGCTATATTCATGATTGGAGTAAGGTAAAAGCACCAGTAGTTGACACTATATCAATATTTGACACTTTTTCAAATAAGGTTACTAAATAAAGTAACCACAAGCTGGAATACATTAAACGTTATTAGTCTATACAGTCTCACTCTTTAGCTGTTTAATTGCGAAATACTGCGCATAGTCCGCTATTGAAAAGTGTCCTAGCAACCTGTTAATCAAACCCGTGTGCGACTTTTACGATTCTTGTGTATTTTCTTATATAAATCGCTTAGAACTTGGTTAAAATGTAAGTATTGTAAGTTTGTATCATTTACATTACCAAACTAGTTCACTAATTGATTTTTCTCCCTATGTCAACTACTAAAACAAAAGGATGTCAACTACCACATTTTTTCTTTTCGCTGGGTGTTAACTATTAAATCAAATTTTATTTTTAGAAAAAAAAACATTTTGTACAATCGCTACCAGGAATGAAAACTTGTAATATAATCGAAGAATGGTTTGTGCAGTGATTACTAATCATAAATTTTCCATAATGCGAACTTAGCCTGAGCTATGTAAACAAATAGGCAAAAAATGTCTTAAAGTATCAACTACTGGTACCTTTACCTTATATTTTCAATTCAAAAACATTTCAAAAAGTGTCAACTACTCGTACCTTTACCTTATATTTTCATTTTCAAAAACGTTTTTAATACAGCACTTAAAAAGTGCAGGCGTCAAGCGAGGTTTTCAAATAATAATCCAGAATTGCTAATAAAGTGAAAAATTATTATAGGCCAATAGTATAAATGAGCTGTTTATTTTCAATGTGGCCTAAGTTCATTTCTTAATTATTTTTTACTAACTGTAATAACGTGTATAGTATTAAGTAAGTTATCATAAACAACATGTCACAGTTTAGTATATTTCGACGATACGATCATTTTAGAAACATAAATTAGAAAAATATGAATTAGAGCAGCAAAATACAAGGACATGATGGAATTATTACGATATGTATTCCCGAAGCACCAGAATTTCTTCAAATCCCTCCCGCATACAGAAAATATAGGCAAGCCGTAAATAGTTACGTAATTTATATAGTTAAATTTCCTGAATTGCATAAAGCGTGTTTTCGAAGTTTAATAAAGGAATATAAAAGAAATATAGTATCATTTCTTCAATTTGAAGCATTTTAAATCATGTCGAATGGAATATTCAAATCTATAACAAATCTAGTTGTTAATTTTGAAAGTGGCCTCACTCCCTTTGTGGCTAGAAAACAAATATTATTCACTTAATAAATGCTATTATTTTAACAGGAATTGTAAATTTAACTCTTTTAGAAACACTTAAGCGGTGTAACACATTGATACGTATATTTTTAGTTTCATCAAAACACCAACTCTTAAATATCTCGATTTAAATATAAATGGACTTAGGTCACTTTCAAAAGAAATGACTCAAATATTGCATAGATTACACGCGTGTTTCGTCGATTCGAAATAATCCATTTTGAGGTATGGTAGAAACGCAAAGAATTATGCAACAATATAATGTCATAGAAAACCTGACTGAGTTGCAACATGTATTTTTACAAGGATATAGAATTTCATTAAAACTATACTAATGCTCCGATTTCTTCCAATTATTTGTTTCGACGTCCCTTTTATCACAAAAGGAAATTAAAAAACCGTAAATGGTATTCCTATCTACCACTAAGCCTTGAGAAATGTAATTGAACGATGTATAGTTGTACAAACTATTGTTACTCTTGTCCTCGAATACAACATATATAATTACAACGTCTAAATGACAATATTATTTTCAGCCGCTGTTTTTCTTAATATGCGAAAGGGATTTCAAGTTGATTTTGAACCTGTTAGCTTGCGGCGTTATGGTAATCCTTTATGCGGTTAAATATTGTGCTTTTTATGCCAGTGGTTCAAACGTGAGTACATTATTTCCCCTTCGAAAAAACACACTGATTCGATGGAAATGCAAAGGATCGTATAAAGAATAAGAGCTGGTATTTGATTAATCTCGTCGAATAATCCTATTATTTTGTATTTTTAACCGCACATGATGCAATGTGACATGGCATTACGCAATGTATGTACTTTACAAGCACCTGGCTACATTTGCTTGTAGATCATCGAGATCATGCAACGTATCAAAAACGATTGGGATATGCTAACGTGCGAAGAAGAATTACAGATAATAAGGAAATATACAGTCACTGGAAGATTTATTAGTAAAATTTTAACCGGTAAATATAGTCGTACTATTTTTGTATTTTTATAAGGTTCCATGTGTTACAAAATACCCTGTACAATGCAACTTATGGTAGTTCGTGCCACAATTCGAAAAACTAAAGAATTCAGTAAAATATATTCAGGTTATTTATTAGCATGAAATATACATTCTTGCAAAACTAAGGACCAGGTCGTCAGTGAAATAAGCGTAAAAAGCTTGTTAAAAGTTTCGTTTTTAACACAGCACTTATAGCAGCTTTACGATTTTTACTGGAAGTGTAGTCGTTTCCTTTAGCACAAATTAGTAATTTTAACCAAAAACTAGATATAGAAAGTATACATCCTCAGATTTCGGATGTAGAACTAAATCTCGTATCTTACTAGATATTCAAGAAAAATATTTAACAATAATGTTCAAAATGTTTCATTGCATTGCCATTGTAGTAATGACTTGGCAACGTTTTTGAAGTAGCATCAGAGGGGAGCTACGGTGGTGTAGTGGATAGAGGCTCAGACTGCCACATGGCAGACCCGGGTTTCGAATCCCGCCCATCATTTCTGCTTTTTCTATGTGATATGTATACCGTAGCTCTGGTAGTTTGCAATCCACCTTAAACAGAGTAAGTCCTAGGCCGAATGACCTTAGCAGTCGGTGCCGAAAAATTAATTGAAAAAGAAAGTAGCATCATACCTGCAAAAGGTTATGCAGACGATACACTAACCGATTGAATAACTTCGCCAAACATATTGTAGACAAACACAGCTGGAGTCATACGACTAGCCAAAATGTATTATTTATTTATAATCCAATAACAAATG
Source organism: Ampulex compressa (assembly GCA_038496175.1). Lineage (NCBI taxonomy): Eukaryota > Metazoa > Arthropoda > Insecta > Hymenoptera > Ampulicidae > Ampulex > Ampulex compressa. Next base: position 65,516 of record JBCFXI010001191.1, read on the forward strand.
ATCACTGGAAACGTTGTTTAATTTCATACAGACGTCACTTTTATACTCTTTAATATTAATAGAATTAGTGGATGTTCAATACCGATTATCAGTGGGATGGTTTATTAATTATTGAGTTGGTATCGGACCAGTCTGATCTAACTTTATTATTCAGTTCATCATAATAATTTAATCACTTGGCATATTTCAGTGGCGGCTATTCACTCCGCTATGGGCTTCGTTATATGCTCGCTGTTTCCGTGTGTCTTAGCATTTGTACATCCTTCAAACGCACCTGAACGCTACAAGATACCCCTTATGTCGGTATGGATGGATGCAGAGTATTACTATTATTTCGTGATGGGCGCCAACATTCTGGTTCTGTTGGGCCTAGTCACGATAGTAGCGACGGAAACATCATTTCTGATGTTCATGCAACACGCTTGCGGAATGTTTAGCATTACGTGGTAAGATAAATCAAAAGTCTTTGTTTGCGAGTCCTGCTCGTTTGTAATTACTATTATTTTTGTGATGTAACAACTTTTTTTATGTACTGGAGATGGTTTATTATATACCATGTGATTGGGAATGCATCTTGTAGAATGAATTTCAAAAACAAATTTCCATACGTACTTAATGTAATGACTACGATGAGACACCATTAGCTTTCTTTGAGCACTTCATTTACAGTTCTTCTTTCTGATCTTTTTTTGATTTATACCTATTTGTTCGAGGAATATACACGAACAAACAAATGTAAACCCACTCGACAGTGTTCATTAATACCAGATGTCAGCACTGGCATCGTTGTTCTCAAACCGTTTGGCGCGCTCATACGCACCATCTGCTTAGCACCCGATTTCTCAACACGTTTCGACCTGTCGCGTTCAAAATCTCTGAGAACACGCATATTCAATTCTTCTCTGTGAATTGCATCTTGAACTCTTACAAAGTTCTTATTTTCACTACTCATATAATTTACGTCGCCTCAAGTGCGTCTCATTCTTTATTCTCAGTCTATTATTATTGTTTTGTATTTTATATAACCTCTCTCGTGGTGTTATTTCCTTAGGAGAGAAATGACGTTGGGATATGTGGGGGGGAAGGTGGTCAACACTGTTGGTAGCCGGGTTCGCTGGTCTCCAATCGGAGTACAGTCGATTTGACAGTCTAAGCTAGGTTTATTCACATTATTTACCTTCTAAGCGACGCGGGAGGCTAGCACGGTATCGCTAGGTGATCACAAGACTAGGCAGTAATAAACTAGGCGAGGTTAGGCTAGGCGGCGGTATTAAACAAGCCTGTACCAGACTAGGTTAGACGATACCAAATGACGGTATTAACACTTTCGCTATGAATGAAGACGCACTTCAATTTGACTGTCGAGAGAATATATATTTTAACCTCTAGTGACGTAAGGTAAATTATTAATGCTTTATTTAAATTGCAAAAAAAGCTAATGAACAAGAGATAAAAGATAGGTTTGTTTATAATTTAATTGAAAAATATGATTTAATAATGTAATTTCGTATAAAAAGTTTTAAAACACGGGTCCACACAAAGTCTCACGTCACATTTCTTACATTGATAATGCGTTTCTCGTTGCGCACAATTTTTAAGGCGAACAGTATACAATGCTGCAAAAAATTAAAGAAAAACAAAAGCATATATCGTACAAATGTTTCGAACGTGTGAGCGAGCCCAGACAGGTGTACTGCGGAAATGTTACTTTTATATCGCTGTTCGTATTGTCAATCTGAGATCGCGTAGTGTAAAACAAGTGCAAAACACATACGATTGGTAACAATAGAAATAACAGCTGTATGTGTACATTGGGGAAGCGACAATTCACGAGTAACTAAAGTCACTCTCGGTATATAGCGAGTGTCGGCTATTGGGTGACATCATTCACCATCAGGTATCATTATTCATCATCAGTACATGGCGAACGTCAGGCATTGGGTGGTCATAGTCATCATTAGTAGCCAAAGGATTAAATGAAATGGGCCTATACCATGCGGACAAAGGCTTAACACGTTATACGCTAGGCCGGTCCCTAAGGAAAAGAACTAGACTATCCATTTAGGCCACACCGGTCCCTAAGGACCGGAGCTAGACTCTCCGTTCATGTTATCCCGCGCGCGTGTCGGTCCTTGCGTATTTATGACACTGAACATTTCATTTAAGCGACAATTGGTTTTTATTTGATCAATGCTTTAAGGAAAATAATATAATACTTAAAAACATACATGTAATTTATTAAAACAAGGTAAATAAAGGTGAAGTTTGCTCGTAAATTGATTACAGAAGGTTGCAATTTTTTGCGTTAATGTTTCGCGAGAAGAGATTATAAGCAAACTCAGGATACGATCCAAAACAGTTTTTATTGTGATCGGAAAAAGTTAGCTGAGCCATCTTTTTATCGGAAAGCGGCTCGCAGTGGTTCGTTTGACGGCTAACTATGGCGTGCACGGAACAGCATGTAAAATCGGTGTGGCGTTTAACGTGTTAACCCATTCGAGACGAAGATTTTTTTCGAACACGGTCCTCAGGAGCGAAATCTGCTTTTTCTTCATATTGTTCATTTTTAATAGAAAAACACGTTTACTATGGAAGTCACCCAATTCGAAAGTAAATTCACATAAATAAGATCAAGGGTGTGCAATGTAAGGTAAAATGAAAATGCATCATTACGAAATGTATAAACATTTATTTCAAAAATAGGGGCTAAGTATAGAACTGTCTATTGCCTGAGAAATTTTCTGTAAGACCGAACTATTACGCGTCGCCGTTGCTGGTCGGTTTATGTCGGGTAAGAAAGTATAGAGTGGTGGAAGCAAATTTCTTATTTATTCACGGATAAAAATGGGTCAAAGAAAAGAAAAACTTATTATTCTAAGCCTACGCAACCTGCGTATCGCCTTCTATTCATACAGCCTAAACGAAACTTATTGTCTTAAGCCTTCGCTGCATGCGTATTCATAGTGTTTTACATGTAAGATTGGCTTCAGATAATTTTTAGATTTTTTGGTACACAGTGAAACCAATGCCAAATTTTGTTTTCCTGTACTTTACAGATTTCATTAGTTCCAGAAAAATCTTATTT
>JBCFXI010001192.1:0-68531 GCA_038496175.1 Ampulex compressa
TATATATTCTTTACGAATCATTTTGCTGTTATAATATAGGATTCTTACATGGGTTCGCAAGTAAGTAATTGCGGATTTGTGATTTTACTTTCTAAAATAAATAAGAGAAATGCAACCGAATGCCACGATTTTTTTACCCACTTTACGATCAAAGTATGGAGTGTGAAAAGAACATAGTGGGTTTGACATGCCAAATATGTAAATGTACCGAAAAATTTCGACAAAATCATCCGAGAGTGAAATTCGCAATTATTTACTTGCCAACACAATATATTAGGGATTGTATACTGTTTATAATATATTATTGTGATCGTGAAGGTTTTAAATGACGAGGGATTAATAAAATTCGAGCAATTGGATTCGCTTTAGGTTTTTCTAAGAAATCTGAGGAATTCGATTAAAATGGTTTGTCAAGCTCGGTTTATCGATGCGCATTAAAGCTGACTTATAAACCTCTACGAGGCTTCTTCGACTCGCGGAAATATAGATCGCGACTTTAGGCACGCTACGCGGGTAATATATTCAAGCTCATTTATTCCGATAACTTTGCACGTCGCGGTTATTTCGAGGTGATTTAATACGCCGGAAGGAAATCATTTCCGTTTTCGGATTGGCGAATTTTTCGCGATCGCCAAACTTTCCTTTATGACGCTGTACGCGGAAGGCGATAAATTCTGCTAAGCAGGGGATTACGGCATCGAGGAATCCGACGTGTTTGTCGATTTTCACGCGGAACAATGCAGGGATATCTATGGAAGTGTTTTCTGTCGATGTTCCCAATAGATCTGCCGAGTTATAGCCACTCCGTCACTCTTTATGATCTCCGAGATTCTAATCTTTTCACGCCATCAAAACTGCGATCGCGTCATCTAACCATCGCACCATCGAAGAACCGGTTCATCCTCGATATCGAAACTCAGACCGTTTTGTATATCCATAACGTCACCTTAATCAATTTATCAATCACATCCATAGACATTTAATTCTCATTTTTCATATATTCTACATACATGCGAGGAGAATGGTTTGAAACACTAGGGATAAATGTGGATGAGAGGATTAAAAGAACATGGAATGCAAAGTTGGACAAGGAGAAAGATGTGTTATTATGTAAATTCTGGAGGGAGAAGGAGAATAAGAGAAAATATAAAGAGATAGGAAACACGGGAAGCGCGAGGTATGGATAGATGACTGGAAAAGAGCTTTATGAAAACCAAGCCACCTCCTTTGCGTTATTAGCTTGGATTCGTTGGCTTGTAAATGCGAGGTGAAGTCACTGGATATGGATGGATGGATGAACGGATAAGGAGAATATTGTCAACCAAGTCCCCTTCTTGGCATGTAAATATGCTGAAGCGTAAATAAATAACAATATATTCCACATACATTCATATATATATATTACTTATATACCACAGAATCTTTGACAACAGGAAATCCATCGTATACGCGCATCCACTAGGTGCGCAGAGCAACTTTTAAGAGAATTACCAAAGCCCCTCAGCCCTGGATACAAAGATCCACGGAAATTTACGAGCTGTTCGCTCCACACATCCCAGGGAACATTCCAAAAGCGAGGAGCGCGCGGTTCAAATCTCGCTAATGGGTCAACGGATGACTCCGAGAGGGCCTTCCTTTTAAAAAGCCGATAAAACTTTGCAATCTCGCCCAGCGCGCACCGACTTACGTGGCGTGAAATTAATCCCGGGCCGTAGGCGCCACCGAAGTGGATTTAAGGGCAAGGAGGGCGCGAAGGAATGGGAGTAGCACCTTGGAATGTCGTCGACAGGAGAGGAGAGGTGGTCCTGGTGGTATTTGCCGGCGTGGCCTCATCGCTTCGTATGTCGGATGAGGCGCGGAAATTTGTGGGAAAGGTGATATTGAGTCGATGGTATATACGCCGCGCTGTGGTTTCACGGCTCCTGCGCCGGGTTAATAGATCTTTGAGGGGCTCGGGGAGCCCGAAAATTGTGGGACTCTCGAAGTCACTTGCCGAAGAAATAAGACCAGCCGGCGGCCCTGGTATTTCCGCGGCTGTCTCCGCGATGCCGTAGGTCGGGACTTGTCACTCCTTGCCCAAGGAAGAATCCTAAAGGAGTAGACGTGGGTGAAACTAATGTCTTTTGGGGCCAAGAGGAAGGAAATAATACGTCCCTTGGGCTTTATAACGAGCTGAACATAGATCGCGGTTCGGAGGTAATTCTCAAATGCTCTTGATACGATTACTGGTATCATAAAGGTAAGGGCCTTAAGTTTGTAAACCTTATCAAATTGTGACTAAAAGTACTATTGATAATATTACAAATATCATTTTTACGTGGTATCGATTTATGAACGATGGTTTTTTGGATTTTACGCGTTCCTCAGGGGTGAGAGATTTATAAGATCGTTCTCGTATATAAAAATTTGTATTAAGGGATATGTACTTCTAAGCTCGCTCGAAATTATTTAATGCGAAGTAAATTGATCTTATGGTTATAGTGAGTGTATATACACAGTTATTTTAAAATCTCTATATTTGGAGTTTACTCGATACTTGATTCGACTGAATCGACTGTTTTTGTACGCGATAGTCATAATAATCGTCCACCTGGTATGATGCCTAGTATTAAAAATGATTACCAAATTCTAAATTTAACTCAGATTAATAATGAAGAATCGTAAAGATTAAGCTGGAGAGTTTAATGGTATTGAGAAAAGGTATGGTATGGAAAAAATGTGTCGTTAAAAATATATATCTACTCAGAGCCGCCGAAGGACTACTTTACGAGTTTGCGACCGGTGTACGCGGAAAACATTATTTCCAAGGGAAGGAGGCAAAATCGCGCGATGCTCTTGAAAGGCGAACTGGACGATGTTCCATTTACGGCTAATAAACGTCTCGGCGCATTATCTTTTTGCGTGAGGCCACGTGTGGAAATTAAAACCGGGCCACACGTGTTACAAGCACGGCCAGTGGCACGAAGGAGAATTGCCAAGGAAGAAAAAGCTTTCGCGGTGTAGCCACGGTCCTTGGAGGCTCGCTGCTAAATATTCGGGGCTAATGAATGTTACTTACGCCCCGCGTAGGGTTTCCAGCAAAACCAGCCTGCTTTATTGCCACAATAAAATTATCCACCGAAGTAAATATAAGCAACATTTTTCCTCAATTTTTCAGCGAAACACGACGAAACATTTGCATAAATTAAACTCCGCGATGCAGAACATTAACGGACGTTATTCCGTTAAAATTACGCGCAAGATAGAAAGAGCGCTGAAAGCAGCTAAACTTTGTTTAATTCTTGTCGTTTCCTTAGTTTTCATGTCCAGCTCCAGGAGTTTGCTCGAAGAGAGAGAGAGAGAGAGAGGGGGGGGGGGCAAAGGAGCAGCAACAGCGGGATTGGCTAATGCGCTATAAAAAGATTTCAGAAAAATGAAAGGCAAAGTCGGTACACCGGAGCGCTAAAAGGGTCGAGGTATATTCGGTGGGCCAACACTTCTTCTCCGTGTGAGTTAATAAGCGTAGATTCATTATACCCGGCAAGAAACGTGCCACTAAACTTTCCAGGAGCAATTTTTTTTTTTTTTTTTTCTTCCAACGCTCCTCTCGTCGCGCGGCATAATTTTCAGCTGTGGGCTTTGGAAGGACTTGTAACGTGATCTAGGCGCTGACTTGTACTTTACGACCACACGACGATATGACCCAAAAGCTCGGCTACAGAATTGCAAGAACGCGCCTGGTAGATTTAGCTCCTACTATCTAGCTCCTACTAATTTATATCTTGCACTCCACGCAGAGGCTTCTCATAAAATCCTTGTTATTTACCACCGATCAAATCCTCGTTTAGTCTCATCGATTTTCTCGATTCCTACTTTCGAGTCGAATTTTTCCAAAGGCGTCGCAATGTTACTCGATCAATTTCGAGAGTTTGCGAACCGTATTTCGAGTACCAATTACATCACACAGCTGGAAAGTTGCTTGTAAACGTCACTTTTTTTTTTATATTCATATTTCAGCACCGACTGCTAAGGTCCTTTGGCCTAGGACCTACTGTTTAAGGTTCATTCCAAACCACCAGAGCTACGGTATACATATCACATACAAATACCAAACATCACTTTTCGCTGGCTCTTCGCGATCGAGGATAAAGGAGATAAAACGTGTACAATATCTACGTACCTACAGGAAGAGGCATTCGTTAAAACCGCCTTCTCTCTCAAAAAAAAAAAACAAATAGTTAAAGAACATTCGATACATCGGTTAAACTTATGTGTTTATCGTGCGGGAAAAAGTTTTCGATGCCGAAATCTGATTACGCTTCCTTCGGCAGTCTGGCGAGATCTATTTTCCTGGCTGAACTTTCTTCCTCCACCCGGAAGAGGGAAGAGCTCCCGGTTCAGACCTGGATCTGCATTTTCCCGGGGCGAAGGAACAAGCCGAGCAGAATATTTACGGTCGTATCTCGCGAATCTATGGAAACTGGAGGAAAATCGAAGGGCCAGAGGGGAGTAATTTCCGATTAGCCTCTATTAGCCCGACACTCCGCGGCAGGATCGTTCGCATAACTTACCGGAATACGCGGGCCGAGCGGGAATGCCGATCCAATTTCGAGGATTGTTTGACCCTTTTTTGCTCCCCCTTTGCCCCCCCTGTTGTCCTAAGCTTTTACGATTGGAAGCGCGGCGGGCCACTCAAAATATTGCCTTTCGATACTGAGTCGTCTTTGCGCGACGCGACTCCTAATTTCTCGGGATCATTGGGCCCTTCGATCCTCTGGAAATGGCCGGGCTCTCTGCTTCTCTGGCGTCGGAGAGAAGGGAAATTAGGGAGAACGTTTCGTGAGATCTAGTGGACGAGGTAGGATCCACTTTCTCTACGTGTCTTGCCTTTGTAAGAACATTGGAACTGTTTCGCGAGAAAAAGCTCGCAAGCAACCGCGCCCTTTCTCGAGTCGAGGAGGATCGAATGAATCCCTGATTTTTGGAATTAAGCTCATGAGCTTTCTTCGACGGGAGGAAAAATTGTATCGATCACTATTCGCGGAAGGTCATTCGTACGCTTCCGACGTTTTACGCGGGTTTCCATTCGCTCTTGGATATACCTGGAAAGCTTTAGGAAAGCTATAAAGCCTTTGATGCCCTTTCCTCGATTATTCTCCGCATCATTTCCTTTTCTTCGAGTAACCTCTACCAAACAACGGTTCCGATGCAGGACTTAGGCATTGCGAGACTCGGGATAAGGAGATTGGAATATCTTTCTCGAGTATCCTTTTAAGGTGAAGCCTTTCGATTATACGAAAACCTATAATATACCCTTTGGATATATCAAAACCGTATAATTCATAAAACATCCTCGATTATACACTCTTGTACGATACACTCTTCCTATACCAAACCATACAATTTGTAATATTCCCTAAAACATACAATTCGAATATACCAAGGAGAGCTCATAATTAAGCCAATGCCTCAAATCGAGTATTTCTTTCATTCATTCATACAATCCATCACATCTGGTCTCATAACTCCTCAAGGCCACTAATCGTCTCTTGGATAAATTCTTAAACGATCAATTAGAAACATTAAGCACAAACTCTCGCAAACACAGTGGGCGAAAAATCGTGGGCTGCAGAGCGATGGAAATCCGCGAGAGGGTCTTAGGGGTTGCGGCTCGAGAACGAAGGGCACGTAGAGGTGCATGCACGGAGGTCTGGCCGGCTTTTCCCCGGACTAAAAGTTTTCGGGGCCGTGCACGACCCCGTGCGGCCATGCGCCGTCTATCGATTCGTCGCCGCCACCCCCTGCGGACGATGGCCGCGCGAACAAGAGCGCCTGGGGTATTTTGTTTCGCAAAACGCCGGGTAAAACGAGCGCCGGAGCGGAACTGCCGGCCGGACGTCGAGGGTGGGAAAAGATCGTGGCGCGAAAGGGGCCGGCAGGGCCTGAGAATCGAGAGGGGCTTCGATCCTCGAGGGTCCCTCCTCTTTTCGTCGTCCTCCTCCAGAGTCTGAGTAGCTGCCGGAGAAGGTGGGGCTCGTCTAGTCGGCTAACGAACGTTTGAACACCGTGTCGAATGATACTCGTGAGTCCTCGTACGTAATGCAAAAAGGTTATTCGTAAAAGGTTAATTTGTTTCTTCCTCGCGCGCGGTTTAAATCCTTGCTGCTAATACATGCATACGTACATGCACACATGTATAGCCGCAAAAGTACAAAATTCCCCTTACTTTTTGAACATAGCTCGTAGGTTAAATTCGTTTCTTTTTATTATTTTTAAATTTTTTAATTTCAAATTTTTATTTTAAATTGAATGAAAAGAAAGGAATTTATATTACGAGCTATGTTCAAAAGGTAAAGAGAATTTTGTAATTTCGCGGCTCCGATGCGCGCGATTTTTTCGTTGCTGCGTTGATAAGCATGTCCGAGAAGTATCTCTACATCGTAAGCCGATGTCGGACGTTGAGTCCGTTGTCAGGTGCCACTGTTTCGGTACTACCGACGTAGAAAAACGGTCTGATTCGTGGCGAAACGAATCACGGCTTTCCCACCAGGATAACGCACCTCCTCACGCTTCGTTCCTCGTTCGTAAATTTCTGCTCAAAAACAACACTGTAACGATCCCCCAGTCTCCATATTCCTCGGACATGTTTCCATCCTACCTTTCCCTCTTCCCAAAAATTAAACACGACCTCCTAGATAAGACCAAAGCGCGAGGCATTGATAATACTAAAAGCGCACCACTAACGAAACCCAAACGCCACTCCAAAGATCGATCCTCAGCATAATCTCTCGCATTAAAACAAACGCCAAAATAAATACACAATTTCCAAGGAATACCATCTCAAAGCAACTAACATCGATCTAGCCAAAGACGCAAAATTATTCTAAAAAACGAAAATTCCCCTTATTCTCCCAACACACACCTCCTATACACACAAACCCAGGTACTGGCACGGATATGGATAGGGATATACACAGAGATTTTTCTCGAGAGTCTCATGCCGGGCACGAAACCCAAGGGCCGGATAATGGCGGGCACGCGAAGGCCTGGAGAGGGCGGAGGTGGGGGAGGAGAACAATGAGCGTGCACGCGGACTTTCGGCCAGGAAGAATTACGCGGATTCATCATCCGAGTACGGATACATCGGGTCTCGTGATTGCGGCCGAGGCGCGGTCGCGAGGCTCGCTCGGAAGAGGGCGCCTGCCCTCCTGGCCGTGGGGATATTTATTTTCCACGAGCCGGCCTTCGGAGTAATTAATTATCTCCTTCCCTCTCGCCGCGATAGCCTTGGCCCCTCTCAGGATCCACCCTGCTACGCCCCATCCCGACGAGTCGCCTTCGTTATTTCACCGCTGACGGATACATCAGGAAGGACGACAAGATTGAACTTCGGGAGGCGTGATCCGTTTATTCGAGGAATTTGTTCCACGGTTAATCATCCCGGATTCCCGAGGGATAATTGATCTGCCCCCGCTGCGATATCCTCGATTTGTTTCCGGTTTATGTCCACGCCAAGGCGCGCTGCTTCCTCCTCCTATGTCTGGCGCCTTGTACAGGCCATCGTTGTCCGTCCCGCCTTGTCGGACCATTGGCGCTAACGCTTTAATTAAAGATACACCGGTTGCGAGGCGAGACCGATAGGCGATCGAGGGTGTATACCACAAAATAACAAGGTTTACAGGACGAGGATGGAGGTAGAACCGCTTCTGTTCGCAACTGTTGACGTTGTTCCACTTCGGGTTTTCATATCGCAGGAGGTCTTGTATCAAGAGAGAGGCGTTTCTTTGATCGTTCGAGGGTGTTGTACATTGTTATGTACGTACCACTGTGCGTGGACCGGTATATATTGGCTCGTCTCAAAAGGCTCTTTCGTTTTACGAGCAAATAATGGATGCTCAATGCTCGTTGTTTCGTATTATTTTATACAATTATGTATACAAGTGGAGCACGATGGAAGACAATGTTCGTTGTTCTATGTCACTTTATTCAGCTGTAATACGACTGAAGACAAGACTACGTTTGGCTAATAATCCAAGTGGTCGAAGCTTATAATTACAAAGGAAAAAAAAAACTACGTTCTAACCGATCAGTTTTCACGTTTATATAAATATTATCGGACAAAGCAGTTGTAGACAGCGAAAGACACTTTCGCGACAACTTAATGCACAGTCATGGTCAATAAAACGAGGGACACGTACTGTGGTCCAGGGTGGACGGAATTTTAACTCGATTTCCATACCTGATTTCAGCATTGTCCTCCTCGCGATCATAGAGTATCGCGGGGCAAATAAAATGGAGCGCGTTAGCGACAATCGGCCATAACAGGGCGCACGTTCCGTTTGATCCCTCCTCATTACCCGGGGCACTCGAGGCGCTTTCAGCAATTACACTGCGTTAATTCCGAGTGTAAAGTCTCGGCCAACTCCGGGCGCTTTCAGCACGCGTAACGGGGCTTTCGAACTTGGCGGGATCCTTTGTCGATCGCGGATAATCGCGGGACAATCGGCGCTCGGATTAGCCGCGTGCCGCGATTATCAGGAGGGCCGCCTCGCTTACAATAAGGATACCGCGGGGCTGCTCCGTAAACTTCCGGGGCCCCTCGATAAAATATTACGATCGTTACGGCGGTTAGTGGCGCGCTGGGTTATTCCTGCGGAGAGTACGTTTCGCGCGGAATTGCAATCGTTAAAAACCACCGGGGGGTCCGGTCGATTGGACGGTTTCCAGCTAATTGCGAGAGTCGTTCGTACCCTGGATGTATCGGCTCTACGCGATTCTACTGAATACAAAACTGCGCGGGATTCAAGGAAATCCTCGGATTCTGAAATATTCCGGATTGGATGCGAGGATGGAATTTGCGCTTCTTCGTGGCGGCTGATTTGTCGTGGGGCAGGATCTTGAAGGGAAAATCTCGTTTTCTCTCCCGACAAACTAATATTTCGGTTCTCTTCAAGGTGAATTTGATTTCCAATGCGGATAGGATTAATGGGAGGAAATTTAGGGGATATGATGGAGATTCGAAAGCTCGAAGAAACTCGAAATTGTGCAGGTAATATTGGAATTGCATCTAATTTCGCGATTCTTCGTTGTCTCTGCTGTTTACCTAAAATACGTATTTATTGCAAAAATATGTGGTACGAGGAAGTGAGTATATACGTAAAGGTGACACTTGTTTTTTTACGTTCTTTCAGCGGATAAGCATTGGTTTGGGTAGATGTGCCAAAAAATTGTACGAATTTCAGGTTGAATATTAATGAAAGGAATGAGAATCGCAAAATTCTCTAGGCGCACTGCAATGATATCCTCGATGTCGCTGGAGCGTTTTAATGATTCTCCTCTTCCCCGCGGTGCTCCGTCTCTGGCTATACTTTCCTTGAATCCCCCTTCAGATCTCAGTCCTGTATTTATATTTTCGGTCTCGCAAGGAAAGGTGAAAATTTTCCAGGAGATAAGAGCCGACTTTCCCTCGCGGAAGAGGCGTTCGAATTCTATTCATCGATTCTGACAGATATTGACGACCCGCTGGTACAAAGGCAATCCTGAACAATGGCTTCTAAATTTAGAGCTCTGGATATTCGATATCGTGGAACGGAGGCATGTATAATGAGCAAGGTTTTATGAATTTATGGTGTCCTTGGGAGAGCGTATCCGGCTATTCGGGGGTTTCTTACGAGCGCATGCAACCCAGATCCGCGTGGCTGTACACAGGTTTAAACGGTTTGGTAATTTTAAGTGTGCCACCATGGACAACTTGGAAACTATCAGAGTTTCGGAGAAGTTTAAATGGAGAACCTCCCACTATTTTCTGGGCGCATTAACCCGCAACCCGCAAACTTCGCTGTTAGAAACCCTGGGAAACGGTTACATCGTTTTACCATATCTCGTACTTGAGTAAACGCTATTGTTTCCCCGCAGATATGAGCGACCTTACAAATTCACAGGTGACAAAGCCTCGCTAACATTAATTCAATAATCCCGACCTTTGAAGTACAGCGCCCTTGCATCGAACAGCGCTCACAAAAATTCTACACTACAAAATTAACGCTGCTTATCGAGTTACGAGCAACTACTTAAATTACACTTTCGCGAAAAATTAGGAGAATATTAAAATCCCCATCGCATCGAATTACCTCCAACGGCATCATAATATCCCAGCACTTGTGCTTTACATTAACTCTCGATACTTCGGTTATATTTCTCAATCCCCGTAACGAGATAAACCCGCAAAGGCGTTTAACAAAATTCCACACATACGCCGAGCTCCCACAGTTTTCAGCGCACTTCGAGTAAAGTTATAATCCCCGTGCGCGTTTCGCATATCATTACCGCTTCCTGATATTTCAGCCACATATTCCCAATGCGTATTAACCGGATAAGCCTACGGCGCGTCCTTCCTGCGCGAAAAGAGAGGATAGAGAGAGAGAGAGAGAGAAAAAAGAAGGTAATGGAGAACGAGCTCATAGATCCGCAAAAAGTGCATCGTAGAAGTTCCACACAAGTCCGCGGTATTACAGCGTGACTTAAAACGTACCACGTTAATTATTGCCGGCTTCGTGGAAGGTGAAAACCCGGTTACCGAGCATTCCCCCAGCCGTGGGCCCTTGTTCAGGAATTTTTCTTTTTTTTCTCCCTCGAGTACGCGCTATTCCCGGAGGCGGTTCCGGCTGAAATCCGGAAAAGAAGGCGCGGGCGCAGCGCGCTTGCGAGCCCTGCCGCCGCATTACCCGACAATTCGAGGCCGCGAGGATATCGGAAATATTATCCCGCGGAATCTGATTATACGAATATCCGTGTAGGCGTATCCGGATCAGGACGGATGCGCGCTCTCATCCGATAATATGGGACTGGGTTCGGGGGGCTTGGGGGAACCGCGGATATGATTGAAGTCGCGTAAGCAGCCCGCGTATGGACATATTTATTCCCCTCCTCGGGCCTCTATTCGGGGAGTAGCTGGCCGGATGGAATCCGAGCGGCTCCTCGATCGCGTATAAATGCAGATGAGATACTTAGGGGTGGGGGGGGGGCTATTTTTAAACTCGTCGACGAATTTCAACGCGGTTCGACGAGTTCGTATTTGTCGAATATCGAGCTCGGGGCTGATGCACCCGGGCGCATTGAGGCCTTTGAGTACCGTTGGCGCTTGGAAAGTTTGCGCTTGCGATACTGCAGACGCTTTACCTGCTACGCTCTATTATTCGATTCATTGTGAATGGGAAGCTGGGAGTTAACGGGGAAATTTTTGGCGTGTGCGCCAGCGATTCGGGCCGCGCGATAGGAATTGATAAATAATATTGGCCTCGGTGTATTGGAATTGTTATGCGGCTTTGGTTGTTTCGAGCTGCTTTGGAATGTGTCCTCTTAGCCCGGGTTGGAGTCTGGCTTGCGGTTCTTTACCGTGCCATTTTTCGTAAGTCTAATCGACTCGCCTGATTTATCTCTATAATTTTCAGTATTGGTTTAATTGAAATTTAGAATTTACGGATTATTTTTAATGATTGTCGATAGAAGGAGAAAATATTATTGTCCTACACAAAAATAGTCGATTTGGTCGATCGATTGTCCAAGCTCCAGATGGAGAATTAGAAATAAGTGGAAACACTCGCAATGACCACAAGAATCATTTACTTGTCAGTATCCTTTCTCGGAATAACGAACGAATAAATAACGAAAGTATGTTTAAGAAACAATTTTGGCGCTACCAGTGTAGGTTTCGATAGCTTCTGGACTACGCAGTTGTACAGTCGAACACGTGTAAAGCAACGATGTTGAAAATAAATTAATTCCATCCTCGTACTGCCGGTCCTTCTTCGGAGGATTCCGCAAACTGTTTATCGCGATTAGGAGGTTTTTGCAAGTTCTTTAGTGGAGTCTTAGGAAGTAGGTACGTTTAAGCTGGACGAGGCGCGGTTACATCGGTGCGAAATTGAATTCTTATTGCGAGCACGATGTGTAACGGCTCGCGCACGTGGCGAATATCCGTTCTGGGAACGAGATGATGGCAGTGGTACCTTTCGCCAGAATCTTTATTGCGCCCGTGGAAGAGCGGTCACTTATCGTTCCTGATGTTTTTACTACTTGAAACACCCTGCTTCCAGCCTCCATGGTTTAGACACTCAACCACAGTACGTGGACCCGCTATATCCCCGCATCGCGTTATTCTATCGGTAATTCTATAAATCCTTTTATCGCTTACACACGACCCCTCGTATGGCGATTGCCAATTCGTAATATCGTCGTTAACCGATAACCACACGTGGTTCATGCAATTAAATGTCTACTAAATTATAGAGTACAGAAAATCAATATTAGAGAAATCGTAAAGCTCAAGCTGGCGAATTAAGAATGGCGTATATTATTATGGCGATCGAGTATCAAGAAGAATGACCGTGGAGAAAGAAAAATCCTACACTGGAGTAACTCGATCACTCAATCCATATCCACAATAACCATGAATCCATCCACTCGCACCAGTGGCCAAAATGATCATCGATCCACGCAAAAAAAGGTCCACCTGCTCGACCACAAAATCCCAACTCCAGCAGACCAGACGGAGAACGAAGAATATGAAGTACGCGAATGGGCGCTCCGTTGCGCCAAGAATCACTGATTGTTCCTAAATTATTAAAGCTGGCTCATCGGGAAATAACTCAGAGGAGCGGTTCGACGGAGCCCCTCGCGAAACGCCTGCGCTCGACCGCAGCGCTGTGTTCTGGGGGCTGCGCGATAAATCATTTCCACCCTTGGGTATTGGAAAGGTTTCGCAAAGGGCCCCGCGGTGATCCTCTCCCTGGGAGGGCGGACCTGGCCTCCCCCTTCGACCAAGCCCCTCCCCGCCCCCGACGACAGGGAGCCGGTGCGATCTCTTCCCGACTTACGATCGCGGAATGGCTCATAAAAATCCTATTAAGCGATAAATTAAAATTTCATTTCAGGGGGGGGGGGTCAGGGGCGAGGGTGGCTGCCTCGCGTAAACCGAATGGTTCTTTCTCTCTCTCTCTCTCTCTCTTGCTCTGTCTTTGTCCGTCTTCCTTCCTCTTTGGCCGACAATCGAATATAAATATACCTGCATCAGACGTTTACGCGTTCTGTTTTCTTTTTTTCTTCTTCTTGTCTTGATTCTCTCTCTCTCTCTCTCTCTCTTTCGATCTGTCTTTGTCCGTCTTCCTTCCTCTTTGGCCGACAATCGAATATTAATACGCCTGCATCGGACGTTTACGCGTTCCGTTTCCTTTTTCTTTTTTCTTCTGCTCTTGACTGTCTCTATTTATCTCTCTCTCTCTCCTTTTTTATTCTTCCGGATCGAGGGAAGGAGCGAGGGATTTAATCCTCACGCTACTGCGATATCGAGCCATCGTCGAAGGGGAGAAAGGAAGCCACGTCGGTCATCGTATCGTCGTAAGCGTATCGAGTTAAAGGGCCGTCCGCTCGTGAATCATTCCGAGTTCGCGGATCGAAGAGGCCGGCCTCGCGTCCGAGAAGGGCGCTTAGCGGAGCGCCTCGAATACTGGAGGCCGGTTAAGAGCCCAAGAGGCGGCGCTGAGATAAGCAGGACGCTGAGAAGTTCCATGGGAAATATCCGGCGAAAGAGAATCGCGCGCTCGACTCCCGCAGCGGCTAGCGGGGGGCGTTGTAGATCAGTATTTCGCGAAAGTAACCCGCAGTCGCACCTTCGTTACTTGCCTCCCCCGATTTTTATGGAGCCAGACTCCCCCGGGACATTCGTCTTATTTATTCCGCCCCTTTTAACGCCGATCCCATTTTCCGCTCCTTTCGCACTGCTCTCTTTGCTCGCACGCGAAGCAGCCGCGCCAGAATTCACGGATTCGAGATTCGAGGCCGCCAGGCCCGCGCCCTCTTTCCAAAACCAGGACCAAGGGATATCCTGTTCCCAACCCGAGCTCGCGATTGATCGAAGATCCTGCGGCCCTTCTATTCGTGTTTATCCGCGCAGACCTTCCTCGAGCCTGGTGTAATCGCGCTTACCTATGTAAACGCGTGAAATCGAATATGCCCTCGGTTCTTGAAGTGGCGGGAGTTCCTTACATCCCGCCGATCGCTCGATACTCCCAGCGCCGAGTTTCGCTGCGCCCTGCGGCCGATAAAATGTTTCCGAGTGTCCGCGCACGAGAATTTTCCTGCTCCGTTTTCCGCGAAAGGCTTGCCTGGATGGAAAACTGGGACGCGGAGCTACGGTAGGTGTAGTGGATGGAAGCTCGGACTTCCAGGCGGCGGAGAGCTGGGTTCGAATCCCGCCCATCGCCGATGGTTTTCTCCCGTTTGATATGTGTACTGTAGTTCTGCTGGTTTGGAATTGGTCTTAAATGAAATAGCTCCTGGGTCAAATGGTCTCTCAATAGTCGGTGATGAAAATGGATTTAAAAAGTAAATAATGATCCTGGTGGTCTCGACGAGCAGTGATAGATATTAAAAATTAAATCTATCATTGCGATCATTTCATTTGTACAATTTGGATATCCAATTTATCATTGCATGTCATCCTTGGAATAACTATCGTTCGATTCACCGAGCAAGAAGATTAGGAGCATCGTGTGGAAGAAAGAAAATCTATGCGAGGAGTGGAAGAAAGGAATTTCGATTCCTTTTACGATTTATACAATGCGCGTCGCAAAGGGAGCGCGCCTGAGGTATTTAATATATTATCGCTGATGCCCGGTTAACGAATGTCCGGGCGGAAATATCTCCGCCTCTCCGTTCCCATTGTGTTATTTAACCCCGCTGTACGTAATACTCTTACGTATTCGCAGCTAATTCCCGTGGTGCCCGCCTTTATATTAAGCAGATCCTTGGCCGTTCCTCCCGCGTATTTTTCGGCACGAGATCCTTATTCCCTGATCCGCTTTCGTCGCTTTTGTTCCTCCCTGTTGGTACACGATACAACGGTGCCTTTGAGCGTAATCCTCGCTCCAAATCCAGAGCAGATTCGCGTTTCGCACAGTCCTCTTTTCCGGTTTACGTACGGAGGACGTGTGGCTAAACCACAGCTACGTTTTACCCTCTGACGGCAGGGTTTTCAGGGTCAATTATTCCGGGAATAAAATACTGGAGGACGGCGCGATGTATATGTATTTCTCGTCATGTTATTTATAAGGTGGTAAATTGGGTTTCACGGATTCTCACTGCGAAGGAGATAAAGGGCACATTTTCAGGTCCGATTATTCTGGTAAAAACACTGGAAAACACTCCGATACGTTTTTCTCTTTTCGTTACTTACCTACAGTGTGCTAAATTCAGCGATTCTAGCTGTTAAAGGGCAAGGATACGCTTTCAGGATTAATTATCCCGGGGAAAACATTGAAAAATATTATATATATTGTATACAAATATTTACTGTAAATCGTAGGTAAATATTATGTATAAACCGCGTTTCGGGTTTTTTCTTTTTATCGTGAAAGAGATACACTTGGATGTAGCGCGGATCATTTTACGCGTGGCCCGTTTAAAGCCACGGATGTAATATTTACGTTCTAAGCGCGCAAAGTTCCAAGCGGATGGTCGACGCGCACGGATGGCGCGCTTCGATTCGTCACTCTCTCTTTCTTCATAGACTCGGAAATGCTAAATACGGATGATGATTCGCGAATAAGAATATCAAAGGGTGACGCACGGGCCTCGGACCTTCGCCACAGACGTTTCATTTCGAGCGATATTTTATCGCTCTCCCCCCTCCTTTCTCCCTCCCTTCGACGTCTCTGTTTCGCCGCCTGTTTAATACCGGCCTCGAGAGTATTGACGTACAACAGAAAGAGAGAGAGAGAGAGAGAGAGAGAAGTGTGGTAACAAAACCGTACCGGATTAATATTTCATACAGTCCTCCTTTTTCTTTTTTTTTTTTTTTTCGACGAGAGTCACGAGAGTTCCTCGAAGCGTCACCGCTTTATTTCACGTCCCCTTTTCCATTTCTCGCTCTCCGTATCCGGGAGTATCTCTCGCCTCATTTATCCTCCTTTATTGTTTGTATATTAACGCAGAAAGCGCCGCGATTTATTTCACCGCCGCCACGAGGTCTGCTCCTCTTTCGCTTTCTTTATTACCCGCGCTTCCTCGCGAGACGCGCTCCTAAAGGTTCTCCATCTCCTTTGCGCACCTCCAAAAGGCCGACGCGTCCCCTCAAAAAATCCCCGATTCGATTTTCGAAACGCTCCCTGGAGATCCAGGCCGGCCAAAATTCCATCGACCAATTAATCCTGGGACTCTGATAATTATTGGAAAATATCCCCGCCATTCTTATTCCGCCAAGGATTCCAGCTTTCGGAAGCTCCCAGGCCAATTTTGCCTCGGAGCCATTTACTCCGCTCGGTAAATATTAACAATCATCGCGATATCGAAATCTGCCCCATTCTCCTCGACGATCGGTTCAGCTCGAGGATGGCCCATTCTCGTTCCTCCTTTTTCGCGGCTCATCCGGGAGAAATTCCCCGAGATCAGATTCGCGGAATCCGCCGCAAATCCATCTTATTCGGCGCTGGGATACGTCTCTCTTATGCCCGTGTCTCGATAGTCCCGGGGACTTTCGGCGTTCCCGTTCGTTTGATCGGCCGCTTCCTCCTCTTCCCTTTTTTCCCCAGCGCCCTCCCTTTTGCGCTTCTCCTTCACCCTCCTCTCTCTCTCTCTCTCTCTCTCTCCTCTCCTAGCTCCTTTCTCCTCACCGCTTCTCCGCCGCGCGATACATCATGCAGTGGGCGCGTATACAGCCGTGAAAAATGTATACGGCTCGAGGCGAGCTTTTTGACTTTGGCCGCCTTCCAAAAGGCCAGAGGCGCGAGGTCCCGTCATATTTCCTAAATCACCAGGCCGGAATTGAACGTATCCGGGCAACGGCCGATCGACCGGGCGTTTTTCGAGGCCGTCGAATGAGGATCGGCGCGTTAATCCATTGCGTAGGAGCACCGGAATGGCGGCCATTTATCGCGGGGAAAAGCGGAAGCTCGTTTCAGGACTTTCTGGTAATCGGATACTCAGCTCTGGATGGACTTGAGGCTGGAATTAGCGCAGATCGAGGTGGCTGTTCCTCAGAAAAATTGTATTTGTACAGTGAAATTCGTGAAATTAATCCATCGCGTGAGAGTAGCGGAATGGCGGTCATTTATCGCGGAGGAAATTCTGGTAATCGGATAGGCAGGTCTGGATGAACTCGAGGCTGGTACTATTAAAGATCGAAATAGCTGTTTCTTAAAAAAAATTGTAGAATTCTGAAAGGACGCGCTTTCTGAGATTTACTATAATTTTATCGCGGTGTATAGATATTTATATTACTTTATTCGCGGTTCTTCTTCGATCTGCCTTTTATATTTTTTTGTTTTGTGCAAAGTGCTTTAATTTGAATCAAGCATCGCAAGATAAGAGGGTATCTATCGATTAAAAATGGAAAACGCGAAGGACAAATAAGAAGTAGGTATACGTAGGAGATAGAGGTCTTCCTCCAGAGACTTATGTTTTCGGGAATATTCTTCCGGGGAGAATTCCTGTTTGCGCATAAATCCAATGCGATTCGGTTCCCGAAGTGTATGAGCGAATGACGAATAAACGTATGTCATATAATCATATTTGCGGGGAGGTCTGAAGAGCGGCTCCGTGGCGATTCAATTTAGAAAATGCATGAATAACCCATGAACGAACGAGTAACCGGTACCTTATTTTATTTACCTCTAAGATGAAGGTATTCCAATCTATGCTGATTAGATTTAAAAATATGCATGAAAGAATACCCAATGAACGCATAAATGTTAATCCATACATATATTCCCCAACATCCAAAAGCCAGGTGCTGTAATAATTTCCCTCAAAAAAATCCCTACGAAGGTATTTAACATACCGTATACCTAACGATCTCTACTATCACCAAAACCCAACAGTTTAACCGACTATGATAAACAAGTCCAAAGAACG
Source organism: Ampulex compressa (assembly GCA_038496175.1). Lineage (NCBI taxonomy): Eukaryota > Metazoa > Arthropoda > Insecta > Hymenoptera > Ampulicidae > Ampulex > Ampulex compressa. Next base: position 17,887 of record JBCFXI010001192.1, read on the forward strand.
TACGAAAAACTGACGAGCGCGCAGAAAAAGATCCCCCGAACGCAATCCTATTCATCCTAATACCGATGAGCGTAACATCACCACTCCTTGCTTATAGAAACTCCTTTCACCCGCAGCATTTTCAGCCGTTAATCAGCGTGGAAGGAGAAAAACTGTTAAAGCTCTCATTACCGCGGGTTATCCATTTCCGGATATGATCCTACGTGCGCGGCAAAAAAGAAAAAAGAATATCTGGATGCCGGGGGCACGCTGGCAATTACCGAACGGTTAATGACGTGGAACAAACACAGAAATAGGTACCTGATGAATTATCAGCTCGACGAGCGAACATTATCGGGCATAATAACCGTATCGCCAGCACAGCTATAATTTTCCTCTCGCGGGACGCTCCTATGGGGATCGGCTATTAATTTTACATGCCTGCATCGCGCGCATCCCGGGCGAGGAAATATCGATCAAGTCTTGCGGCACTTTAAGGCGGCGCAACGGAACCCCGAAATCCCACGTCGATGGGACTTAATGGCCTCCTACTCCTAACCGGTGTCCGCTACGTTGGAAGGAGCATCCACTACAATGCTTCACCCGGAGGAAACCTCTGCAACCTCCTTCGCGCTCGAACACTGGCTGGATATCCGCTCGTTTATGTTTTGAATGAAATTAATTTGGAATTGGATGGGATAATGGTCTTCTCGAGTAATCGATACTCAGCCACGGTGGGATTCGGTGATGTTTGTTACTTTTGGCCATATTTTTATGCCGGCAAAGAAATTGATCGTCTAAAAATGTGTTCTTTGTACTTGGAACTAGATTATTATTTTCTGGATATGAAATGTAGAATATATTTTTCTAGCGAGTGTCCATCGAGGGTTTGACTCTTCGTGGCATAGTTTTGAGGTGTCCCAAAATTCGTGTAACAAGTGATTTTGATAGAAAGCACAGGTTTGTGATTATAAATTGCACATTTTTTATTTGTTCATAAAGTACGCGATATACGATTATGTATGGAATAGTATATTAGTTAAATGGCCTCTATGGCTTTGCCGAGACATACGCGATCTTTTGTTAAAATTTTCCAATGCTGTGGAAATTCACAGGTTGTCTGTAGAAAAGCAGTAAGCTCTTCGTGGAAGGATTTTGGAAATTAATGTGCTACCGACGGAGACACAAAATACGTATAATAAGTCGTATATTAATACAGTTACACGTAATTTCCTAAAAAGCGTAAAGAGCTCGCTTGAGTGTCGGTCCTCATTTTATTTCCTTTAATTCGTCCGATATTAACAAAAATTCGACCCGTCGATCGGGGCCAAGAAACCGACGCGTTTACATTCGAAGGCTAAAATTGAAACGAGCAGATGCAATCCAAGCGTTGCGTTTTACCCCGACAATGGCGACTGTATTATTGTGGCGTAGATAATAATCCGCATTAGAGAACAACCCGATTATCTCGTGCGATTGGGCGCGTTATTTAATCACGTTTCGATGCGGATCAACTCGTCCGTTACCACGCTGCCCGAACACCTTTGCGATTTCAGCGCGACTTCGGTGCCGCAAATCCTCGCCGATTCTCACCCCCATTTTTTCCCTCCCCGTTACCTTGCTCTCCAATCCTCAGGTTCATCAATATCCATCCTAATACGTTGCTCTTCAATCCTTCTCTCGAATCCTATAATGTACATCCCGATGCGCACCCTTTAATTCTCAGCGAGGCCCTTCGACGCACAAAGTAATCGATCAGGGATTAGCAGATGTCCTCCGTCATCTCAGCTCATAAGGTTCGCTTCAAAATCTCAACCCTTTTTCAGGATTTCAGAAACTACAGAAATTCTACTTTTCCCAATCGAACAAAATCAATGACATATCTATATCGACAAGCGCATCGCGTAATACAAAAGACGTATAACAATAATGATAATAGAATTCGATCTCTCGTTACGGTAAGAAACTCAAATCGTCCAACTGTTCACAACGTGGGAGTATGAAGCAATACTTCGAGCTGGATATACAAACATGCCAGCCCGGCATTGGCCCGCGTCGAGAGGCCGAGACACTTTTAATCTCAGCGCGCTCCAGATAGTTAAACGGTCAATTCCAAGCGAGGGAGCGCGGTGTTCGAAGCTCAAAAAGAGTCAGCTCCAGGTGGGGACGTGCTCCGGCTCGCAAATTGTACGAGCACGTACGTTTGATCGGGGCCGCATCGAGGAGGGCGAAGGGACACCCGGGGATCCCGGCTGCGGGGATGTTTCCACGGCGTGGCGGCCCGTGGGCGCCGGTAATAAAGGCAAAGTGCGCATCTAAGTGTCCATCGAGGTAAGAGCGCTCGGGGTTCGTTTCGGCGAGCACGAAAGACGCGCCCGCGAATCCGTCTCGAGCACTCTCTCTCCCCTTTGAATAGCGGGAACAGCGATATTTCTCTTCTCCCTTTCGGCGTAAAGGGGGCGGAAGAGGGCGAAAATCGGCGACTCGCTCGCCGCGTCGGCCCTTTCCGCCCCCCTGGCACACCTTCCGCCTCCTCCCCGCGCGGGCCTTCCCTACCTTGCTCGACCTCGATACGAGGGCACGCTCTCGAAGTGATTTCCCACAGAGCCTCCTCCTCCTCCTCCTCCTCCTCCCAGGCTACCTCCTTCTCTCGCCCTCTCGCTCCTCCATTGACTCGCACAGGCTCGCTCGCGTGGCCAGTCGGTCGGTCGGTCGCTCGCTTACCGATTCGATCGCTCCTTTGCTCCGCCATTCTCTCAGTGGATCGACGATTCGTCCGCTCTCTCTCTCTCTCTCTCTCTCTCTCTCTCTCTCTCTCTCTCTCTCTCTCTCTGCCTCTCTTTCTCACTCTCTCACTCTCTCTCAGTGACTCGCCGATTCGCTCCCTCGTTTGGCTCTCTTGATCGCTCGCTCGTGTTTCTCTGGCTGTACATACAAGAGTTACATCCCTCTCTTTCTCTATATTTCTCTCTCTCTCTCTCTCTCTCTCTCTCTCTCTCCCTCTCCTTCTCTATTTATCTCTCTCTCTATATATATATTTCTCTTTCTGCTTCTCTCTCTCTCTCTCTGCCTCTCTATTCCTCTCCCTGTCCGTGTATATACAGGACTCGTAGCCGCGAGCGGCACTCGTGTCGCTGCGGGCCAAAGGGAGCGGATCTACGTGACCGCTATCCTTCTTCTTGCCCCCTGGACGCTTCAATTTCAGGGCAATTCTCGGCGGCGGAGTGGCAATTCACCGGCGGCAATTCCATCCCGCCGAGCTTCGCCGCAAAGCGAGATTTCTATCTCGCGAAACGCGCTAACGGGGCCTCGTTCGAGCATGTTGATCTCGGCCGAGTCCCTCGAAGGTTCGGTCCCTGGGATCGAGGTGTTTTTTCTTTTTTTTTTTAACCCCTTAAGAGAGTTTTGCTTAGGCCCCGGAGCGCTCGGGGAATTTATCCTCGCTTCTGGGAGATCGTTGGATGATGCATCCTCGTGTAATGGTATTTTCTTTTTTTGATTTTTCCTATTATTATTTTTCTTTTTCTTTGGGCGCGTCTGCTGAGGTTATTTGGTCGAGGGTTCTTGCGTAAATCGTATTGTCTCAGCGCTGTATACTTGGAGATAAAGATAAAATGGAACGGTGGTTATCGGGTATATTGGTCACTTTGGAATTCTGAGAATCTTCTTCTCGGATATTGATTTTTGCTAAAAATTGCACGTGGATTAAATATTGCGAACGCCTCGTATCGGGTATTCGAGAGATGTATTTCTTTTTTTTTTATTTTCAGCACGGTTGCTAGGGTCATTTTGCTTATGTCCTACTGTTTAAAGTGGGTTCCAAAACACCAGAGTTATGGTATAAATATCGCATGGAGAAAACATCGGTGATAATAAGAATTCAAATCCGGTTCTTCCACGTGGAAATTCGAGCTGTAGATCCAGCACACCACTATAATTCTTTAATAGCATTCTTGGTTTATAGGTCATAGGTGGTTCGGTATGCGGACTTATTTTGGTGATTTACAGAATTTTTGGCACCATCGAAAAGACATTTATTTGCTCTCTAGAGCTCCCGGAAATGTATTTTTGCTTCTGGGAAATCGTCGGCTTTGAGTAGCGCCCTTCCTGGTTATCATACGTGGCCGAGTATGCTGACCTATTTCGGTGATTTCTTGAATTTTTTGGCAACTCCGAGGACGCCATCGAAAAGGGATTTGTTTGGTCTCTAGAGCATCCATAAATGTATTTCTGCTTTTGAAAAATCGCTGGCTTTGAGTGCCGCCACTCCTGGATATCATAGGTGATATATCTCCGTGATTTGTTTGTAATATAAATTTTGCGGTGTATATTTTCTCACCCGTATTGGAGAATCGGGCGTTGTTGCGCGACGTGGATAAATCGCTTCCACTTTAATATTAACACTAAACCTACCAGCCAGTTCCTGGACATATTTATGTATAACGCGTATATCCCCAAAGAAAAAGGGTATTAACCCTCTATGGGCCCAATTATATCCGCACTGTGCACACCTTGCAAGGTATTTACTTTGATATTTGAGTTCGATGGTGCTGCCAAGCGTCGTCAATAATATTATTGATTATCTCAAAGAACATTATATTTTATAATAAAGACGTATACGTAATTTTGTGAAAAATGTCGATATATCAGCGTGTGATCAGAAAATTATACATGCACATAGAAGGTTAAGAAGAGTCGTTGAAAGATCATTTGCGGTACAATTATAGAAAATTGCAAAAAATGCCTTTTTACGAGATGCAATGATTTTTATAAAAAAAACAATTGATCGGTTATTTTAACCTCTTTGTTACGTTTAGTATTCAACTCAGGCCGATATACCGATCCGGCAATTGTCATTTTCCGACTACTTAACGATTTTTGCCTCTTAATCCTAGCCCATCCCATATAATCGTATCCGCCACGGTAACATCTACCCTCCATGCCGTTATCTCGCGCCACTCGAGATAGCGACCGAATAATATTCGCGTTAGGGTCGAATTCTCGAAGTTCCACGTCGTATACGTTGACGTTGCACGGCGCGTGAATATTTAATGCGGCCAAAGCTCAGAATCCGAGGCGTTTTCGCGAATTACTTTTGTCGAGCGTTACAAAGCTACGCGCTCTTTGGCGCATGGTATATATATATATATATAAGGCAAGTGCCTTTACATTCGCGTGGGCTTCGAAAGCAAATACGATGAAACTGGTAGTATATCAATTTAAATACTTAAATAGACAGCCTAAGGGAGGAGGATAAAAAATCAAGGATAACTTGCACGAACAGAGAATATCATCGTACGCAGTTTATTCAAAATCAACGCGCTGATCATAGAGACGTATTTATTACTCGTCCCCTGGGCCGCGAATTACGGTCGACGCTTATGCGTTTCAGAATATTATTTCGAGAGGGTCGTTTGTGAAAGCAAATAAGGTTAAGAACCTCCGCTTTGGAGCGTCGAGGGCGGCCGAAATAACTTTTGCTTCGTTTGGCATTCCAACGGGCCGTTTTCCTATTTAGCGGTGAAATTTCGCGCTCGGCCTCCGTCCGTTTGCGCGCAATTCTCGTCCGTCGAGTGGGACCAAGCGATTTTCGGTCGTCCGGCCGTTCGACGGCTCAACAATGCGGCATCGATGACGCTGCACAATCCGTCATCCCGCGTCCGCGTGATTAATTGAACGCCCAGGGAAGCAAAGTGTGCCAAAGTAAACACTTTTTTTCCCGCCAAATCCCCCTCTTCCTACAAAAATTATCGCGGATCGACGAACCAACGTGGCGTCTCCACGCCAGAGCCGTCCTTCGCCGCTTTTTCTCCCCGCCGCATTACAAGTGTCGTGTAAAAAATACCCGATATCTGCTCGCAAGACTCGCTCCCTTTTGCCCCGCAAAAAACCTCGTCGAGCTTTAAGCCTGTCAATATTGAGGATCGTCGAGGTATTCGTTTTTCCTCCAGCTTCTTGCCGATGTAAAGTCCAATTCGACCAAGTCCAAGCTCGGGGGGAAAAAAGTCTCCCCTTTAGGATCACCGAATCTTCCTCCACTCCGGGGAATTATTTAGCGACGCGTCAGGAATATTAGAATATCCCTCGAGATCGAAGGCGTCCTGCTTCGCGAAAGATCGACAGGATTCTCCTTGGCCAGAAACATCCCGAACGCCGCGCGACAGCCGTGATGGAATAATCCCACGGAGTTGCCAGCTTCTCCGCAAGTATTTTTATTATTCCCTCTCCCACTCCTCCCTCCTTCCACTCGCAGAAGTTACCCCCGAACTTCCGTAATTTTATCACCAGCCTTTAACGTTCTCTCGGCCCACGCTTCTCTAAACTCGTGAATCTAGGGGGACGCGCCTCGGTTTCTACGCTCCTCACTGCAAGGAACGAGCCACCGTTTCTACGATGCACTTTCACCAAAACGCGCTTGGTCCTTTTTATTGTACCCTGCTGGAGGAGAGGGGAGGGGACGAGGGAGAATTAAAATCTGGGGAGGAAATTTTTGTAGGCGAACGTAAAAAAACTCCATTCCTCGTGCCTTTAAACGTCAGTTTCTATTTCGACGGCTCGATGCATCTAACTCGAGCCCAGGGCCGGTGCAGTTTCAGCGCAAATCCAACTATTCGACTAGGGTTATATTTATGATGGCTCTGAGGTAGCTGCCGCGCTCCCCATTTATTTCGGCGCCGCTACAAGCGATGCGAGTTACGGGAAAAAGCTCGAGGACGAAAATATCGAATTCCGTCTGAAAGGCCGGCGTAATAATTCGAATTTTTTATGTTCCCCGCTCGGCGCAAAAATGTATGCCCTATCGAATTTTTCGAATACGCCGCGGAAATACCTTCTGTTTCCAAGCGAGCAGTTATACGCGAAATGCCTGTTGAATTAGTTTTTTTTTTTTTTATTGATTTATAGAATGCACGACGCAAAACTATTGGGCATCGTTCTCCTGTAGGATGTTAATTTTGATATCGGCGGATATCCGTGCAATTTTAGGTGGAATTTGATTTTCTGCAGTTGTCATAAGGACGGTTTGTGTATGGCGCATTAATTTGATCATACGCTGCTCGCTTTTTATTTCATTGGAGGCCAAGCTGAATAATTCCAATAAATGAGAGATACTAAAAGGAATATTCTCAGGGACTGTTCGATTAATCGAGCATTCGGATATTGATTATCTTCCTGAAATAATCGAGGATATACTCGAACAGTTGTTTTGAGCATATTTTAAGTGTAGAGTGATTCAGTATGATACACGCAGGGTGTATGTAAATTTGCTTTTGAGGATGGTGCGAAGCTCAAAACGGTCTCCAGTCCCGGGACGAAGGTCGAAAGCCCCGCGTTTTATCGCGAAGAATGCAGGCGCATCGAATGCACACGACTATGCACTCTGCGCGAAGCGACTAAACGTCAATATTCTACGAATGTCATATCTGTATTTCCATATCAAAACAATAATCCCTTTCGATTATTGACGGACGCCGCGACAATAGAAATTCAAAGGTACAGCAGTGTGTCCAGAAAAATTCATTGCCGATCTCTGCATTGTTCAACCTCTGCTGACTCTTGATGTTTGCACTCTGTTTCCTCGGAATATCAACTTCGACGCGGCTCTTCTTACGTACGCTCGGCTCGTTTCGCATAGTCTCTATTCATCCCTCGATCACCCTTTCCATTCGAAATTGATTTATCAACCAATTCACGAAGATCGTTTCCCTTTATACGTAAAATTATACCATAAGTAATAACGAATAGCAGATCATCGTTCAGAATTTCCATTCATCCCACGATTTCGAAATTGAGTTATTAACCAATTCAAGAAGATCGTTTCCTTTTGTACGCAAAATTATACCACAAGTAACAACGAATAACGGATCATCGTTTAGAATTCAATAAAGATTATATCGTAAAAAATAATGAATAACGAATGCGAAACACTCGTTCCGCGCTATTTCACGACACAGCAAACAACTTTGCCCCGCGTCTTATTTTCCCATTTTAATTCCACACTCATAAATCCACGAGTCTGCAATCATCAATTCTTCGTTCCGCCAGAAACGAATTTTCCCCCTCATTTGCCGCCGATCGAAAATTACGATAAAATTACTTCCACCTTCTTTCTTTCATCCGAACACGTCCAGCCGACGTGCCTGCCCCGAAATCCCCAGATTTCTGCACTTCGCGCCGCTTAAAAAGGGCCAAATTCCGCGCTGATGCGGGCCTAGCCGCAAAAAATCCCTCGAGCGCCGAACGAAAACGGAGTCGGCGGCAATTTAGGGAGCGATATTTTAACCAACGCGGAGGGAGGAGGACGGGGCTGGGGGAAGGAGCGGCAATGAGGACGTCAAATAAATGCGGATTAGGGACAACGAAAGCGCCAATCATCCGTTTTTAATTTCCGGGGTATTCCGGGCGCACGGCCGGCCGTAAGTAAATCCGGACAAAGCGGAACATTCCGGGAAGTTCGGGCGTATTTATGGCGGTGCCGTCTGGGCGTGATTAACTAACCACTGGGGACAACAATCCGGAGTTTTGGGAGGACGCGCCGGCCAATTGCCTTTTCGCCACCTGTCCGGATATTAACACTTAACCCACCAGCCACTTTCTGGATATATTTATGCACGTTGCGTGTATCGTTGAGATTATCAAGGGGAGATGTCGATGGTTAGGTAGGATGATTCGGACTCTGAGGTGGAATCGTGGGAAATCTCGGAATATGCCTTCTTGGGAAGTAGAGGGATTTTTCTAAGAAACGAATGAGCGGAGTTTCGCGAAGGAAGTGAGTGCGTGCGTTCGAATATGTGTAGAGATATGGTACGAGCCACTCAAGGTAGTGCGAAGAATCTTTGAAGATTAAATCTTCTGAATTATAATTCTCAGTCAGGCCTGGTCATCTGAAATTGCACCACGTATCATCATCGACCGAAAAATGACCAAGGGTCGGATAGGAATGAAATTGATATTAATTCTTTTACGATATGCTCTTTTAACTTGAGGAGAAAAATCGTTTTAATTATCCAACACCTCTCGTTTCACGTTAACTCAAAATCGTGCAGAGGAGGAGCGTGCGGATAATGAATTAGGTGATTAACGGTTGATGATATAAAAGTTCGGATAATGGTTTGGAAGATCAGTGTCGAGAGACAGACATACGTATTCGCAAAGAAATCGAGGATCGTGCCTCGCTCGTTTCTTCGTTTAGCCTTCGACATCGATTGGCGGGATCGCTTCCGCCGAGAAGTTACTGCTTAACCTCGGCTTCTTGCCACCGGGTGTATCGTACGTGCCTCGCATGGAAAAATTCCAGGAGGTAATGGGCGGCCTTTGAGCTTGAATTTTCCTCGTGAAACTCCGCTCCTCTGCTCGCTTGTCCTTCCCGCTTTTCAAAGGGTTAATTGGTCCTCATGTATATTGAATCTTGGCCACCTACCGCTAATATTATTTTCCCCAGGAGTTAGTACTTAACGTGTGTGTCCCGCCACTGGGCTTAAAACTCGGACGTTGCGCGAGGCACATTTTTCCCCCAACTGCGACATACGACTAGACATCCTTGATAGTCATTAATCGTAAACCGTGCGCAAAATGAACGCATCCCTCAATTCTTACTGTTCACAAGCAATAGTCCATCCCAGGTACACACGAAAAAGAAAAAAAGAACACTTCGAGTTCTCACAACCTCTCGATCTTTCAAAAATCCACGATTATACCACTTTACCAAGTTGCTTCGATAGAAGTACCATATCTCATTAATCTATTCCTTTCTAATTCACCTCGACTCCCTTTATCTAACAGGATAGACAGCGGAGGCTGGCGTGTTTTGTTTAAATCACGCGGCCGCTAACAGGACTCGAGTGGTCGGGAACGATTTTATGCCCACAGCAATAACGTCTATTACGCGGTAGTGGGATGTAAAAGAAAGAAACACGTGGCTGGGCCGCGCGAGAGCCGAAAGGAGCGTTATAACTTCGTGCAGGATCGGCGGAGGGTAACGGCGCGCGGTTACGATACACGCACCTCGTCTGGATACCGCATTACGTTGGCTCACTCCTCGAGATTAAAACCGTACAAATGGATAGACCTTAGGGACGTACAATTTCCGCGCGTACGAGAAGTGAAGCGGCGCTGCTCGTAACTAAGTTATGAAATTCTGAATGTGTTATTTGAGAAATGGCTGGTAGCGAAGTCTGCGAAAGGGAGGGGGGGGGGGGGAGGAGGAGGTAAAAAAAGCGGGCGCGTAGGAACACGGACGGACGAGTGGCGCGCACGCACACCGAGAATCGAGGAGCGCGGTTTTACGCCCTGAATTTATGCGATCCGCTCGCGGCCGCGGGTCACGGCGGCTGCCTCGGAAAATACGCGTCCTGGAATTTTGGAGATGGTGGCCGGGGAATATTTGAAAAGTTCAATTGGTCCGGTAAGTTCTTGCGGTTGGAATACGAGCGGCGAAACTTGCGAGCCATCCTCGCGTTATACCGCGCCTTCCTTATTCGCGCCACTCTTTCCCTCGATCCCCCAAAACTGCTTGTCACCGCGAAACAGGAGCTTAAACTTTGCCAAGAGTCGCCCCTCGTTTTCCCCTTCTTGTCCTCGCGAGTGAATATGAGGAGCTACGATATGCTAGGCCCGCCCAAGGATTTCGCGAACGTATCGTGCAACGCGACATCTCGATGCTGGACGACGAATGAATGATCGTTCTGCTTCTACAATCCGCTTCCCCCGCGCGCCGATACTTCAATACGGTAATACGATTGTCCGCATTATTTCGACCTTGATTGGAGGAAAAGTAGGAGCGCGAAAGAAAAGTATAAAAATGTTCTACGCTCGAGTATTTACTATAATTTACGACATTTGCATTTCCGCACTCACCGAATTCCCCGCTTCGCGCTCTTCTTCGTAAAGCGTCGGACGAAGACACGTTATATGTTTACGCGGGATATCCGCCGTCGACGTTAGGTCGAAATTACAGCAGAATTTCTCTTTTGAGCGGTGCCCACATTCCAATTAACGTCGCTCGTATTATCGTACCGCGCCTCGGCCTTTCCTTTTGCGATTTCGTTGGAAAAGGATAAGCAGGCCGTGTTTCCATTGTAAAGCCGTTTCTCCCGGATCAACGGATCTTTCGTCTGAAAAATACGCATTATTACCCCTTATACATCACGATACTTCCGGGGAGTTTTACAGGCTTTCCTCCTCCTTATTTATCTTAATCGATCCTGTCGCGCACCACCTTTCGCCCGCTTTTCCTCTCATTAATATCCTTCAAGGTAGAACTCGCGGCCTGATCTTGACGAGCAATTTTCCCTTTATAGGAGCTTCCGCTCCTCGATGTATCCCTTATCATCATTAAATTGCTCTCAGGGTTCGACGCGTATCGAAGATGACTTTGATTTATGCGGGGCGAAATTGGGGACGGATGCTTCTTCTTTCCCTGATTTCTGTGTACTCGCGGGAAGACTAATGGTCCCGGAAAGAATTCCTGGGATCATTATTTTTCAATTTGCACGAAGAGGCGCGATTGTGCGACCGATGGTGTCGCGAGAGAGGCGTGGATACGTTTAAATCTCAAGCGACACGAGCTTTGGTCATTTTCGAGAGGGGCTGAGAGAGTAAGCGGTTCTTCACGAGCTCGAAGAGATTCGTAAGCAAGACATCATGATGATAACTCATATCATGATGATAACTCGACGGATTGCAAGCACTCGATACGGCTGGGCAAAGGAAGGAACGATTCTCTCTCGAGAATCGGCCTTACGTCCTCCGTTGCGAGGAACAAACGCTTATTGTCGCCATTGTGCTTTGCGTCCAGATATCCTCGAAATACGCTTCCATTTTTCCCCTTTATATTTTATATCCTTACCGGGATTTCATCCTACCAGATACCAGCCGTCCTTCTCTCCCGCCGTTAGTCTCTCTTCTCTCTCGTTAGTCGCCGGCTTCCTTAAGCGGCACGATAAATTAGTTTCGAGCTTTCCGGATACCGCAGCAATTGCATTTAACCCTCCCCTCTATTTCCAGCCCCCCTCTCAGCCCCCCTGGACCGAACCAGGGGACATCGACGTTGGTTTTTGCGCCCTCGAGGCCAAAGTAACGCTTTCTCTCGTCCTTTCGTAACTTCTTGCCTCGCTACTCTCCGACAACCCCCATCCCCGGTTTTTCTGCCCCGCCTTTTTGTCCGGCAAGGCTCCTGGCCTTTCCAGAGCCGGCTTCCTCCCTGGAAAGGGTTCGAGAGCAGCGGTAAGGGGGCTGGAGAAAAATGGCGGCAGTTGACTTTGGGTCGTTGATCAGCTCAAAACATCGGAGGACCTGTATTCCTTCTCGTTTATATCCTTGATGCGCCAGGCTTACCATACCTCGCCTCTTTGTTGTTCTTTTTAAGTTCTCTTTTTTTTCTCGCTCTTTTTTTAAATTGTGCCAAAATGTCCGGATTGTTACTCCGGATACTTTGTTTCTTTATGTTATTATCACTGTCGCGTTAAATTATTATTAAGTTGTATTATTATCGATATCGTGTTAATCGTTTTCTGTTTCTGTGAAGTATATAAAATTGATGGGAATTCAAGCAGGCTTTTAATAGTCGTTTTTGATAAAAGTAAAGAAAAGGGCGCGATTATTTTCCCACGGTCCTAATAATCGCGCGAAAGTAGCGCGGCAGGTTACACAGCAAATAGAGGAGCGCGCCTCGCTCACTTGCTATGCACTCCGGCCATCGATTTGCATACCGTGTTGGAAACTCCACGGTTGACTCCTGCGCACGATTGGGATAACCTGGGTAAAAACCGAGGAACGGGAGGAGAGTCGGGCGTGGTATTCAAACGAAACTCGCTCGTGAATCAGTCAAATTCCTAGATATCCACCGGACGCGCCGCGAGTGTTGGCCGAAAATTGCCAGGAACGCGTTTACCCCTGGCGAGGCTGCACTTTTAATGCGGCCTTTCTCGAGGTGGTGGCGCGTAAAAATTTCGAGCCCTAGGATCTTGGCTCGAAGTTCTTCCCAGGATTTACGCTGGATCCTGTATTAATGCGGCCAGCGTCTGGCTTAATGCAATCCGGTCCTCGAACGTAGCATCGAGAAACTCGAAGGAACTTTTATACAAATGGAACGCCTCTTTTTTCGCCCCCTCCCCTTCCGCTCCTGCGCGCAGCCCACCTTCGTTTCCCTTTCTTTGCCCCGAGACACGATTCTCCTCCTTTCTTCCCTGGGATCGCGGTGCGCAAGTTTGAGAACGAATTTAGGGCCGGTGGGGAGGGTGAGCCCGGAAGAATCGACTTCCACAATCGAGGCAGGGCCAGGATAGTAATTAGCGTCGAGTAGTTCTGTTACACTTAATCCTCTCGGTGAAAGGGTAAGGCAGAAGCACGCCCTCGAGGCGCTCGAGTGGCCCGTGAGGTACGTAAGTTTTCTTTGATATCACCCTCGGAGATGGCGATCGAGGCGGGTGGGGGAAAATAAGGGCGTCTTTACGCTCTTGTCTTACGATCTCCCTTAATCCATCTTCATGATCCGCCAAATTTGATCGGATACGAATAGTATAGCAGCGTGCATCGGATAATCGTGTGGTTTTAATTGGTAGAAGGATGTTTCTGGGATTTAATGTGTAAAGATAATAGTTTTATTACTTATTATTATATTTTTAATAATTTATTATTTATACCTATTTACTCATAGGTTGTATGCTTGTACTTGTATACGTATCGCGACACGAAATTCGGGCAAGATCAGAAAATTTCGATAAAAGAGCGCGCATGTAAGGCAGTCGGGGCCATTTACCCGATACTCTCTGCCACACACGACCTTATATCGTGTATTTTATGGATCCATGGAAAATGTAGAGTTTACAAACATTTTCATTATAAACCTGTTTTTTCTATCAAAATTACTTCTCGCGCGAATTTCGGGAGAGGCACTCTGCATGCTGGAATATTTATGACCATATTATAATACCTTCGCGTAGTTTATGAAATGGAAATTTCCCGCGCGCAAAATAATCCTATTAATGAAATCCGCGAAATATCAAAACTTTCGAGGGATCGGCCGAATATCCATAAATCCGCGTTGGCACTTTTTCTCGTTCCCAAATGCAGCGATCGTTAGGTCCGCAGGCAGGGGCGCTGCGCCAGATTCCGGAAGTTGGCCCCAAGTGGCCCGAAAGCTTGATCGAAACAGCTGTAAAAATCAGTGGCCGCTTGGGCTAACGGGCGGACATCGTTTCCGGAAAGAAAGTCGTTAGGAAGTTTCAGCCACGAACGGCGTGTTTCCGCAAATTCTTCCCTTATTAGTTTCCGCCTCCGCGCCGTACTTCTCCCGCGCCATCGTTGTAACTCCTGCGAAACCGAATATCCCCGCTTTTTATCGGCCCACTTCGCTACGAATTGAATTCACCCTCCTTTCCGCCAAGGCGCCTGGATTATCATAAGGATTATCCTCGCGCATTAACTCGTCGCCCTGTCGATCCTACAACTCGACGAATCGAGACTGAAAATATCCGAGCGCCAACTCTGACTCTGTAAGAGCGAGAATTCTAATAAGGTGTTGACTTGGAGGAACGATGCAGGAATATAGATTTTTTTTTTTATATAAATGTACTGTTTTACGACTGCTCAAACTCGATACTCCTCGCAGTGCTCTGGACAGTGCCTTAGTTATTTTCTACATACAGACACGCACTTTTATACGTTCGAGGGCCTACGACACTCGAATTTCCTACGCACTTTGCATACATTAACTTATCTCCGGATTTTCTATATGATCATTCAGAATTTGTCTCGTAAAACGAAAAATCACAAAGGAATTGTTTCTCGCCGATGATAAAAATCGTGAGACACGCGATGGAAGAAAATTCCAGTAGTTTATATAGGTATACCTCGCGAGGCTCGAACGAGAGTTCAAAAAAAGTGCTAAAGTAGCCAAAAATCGATCCAGCACCGAACGCGTTAAGACTGCATTTCTCCTACACTCCGGGTCTCCGACACTCCCTCTTCCAACTCCTTCCTTCCATCGACTATTACAGCCCTCGTTACACGGCCTAACCAATATCAATCCTCGAATACACCTCGATGATGGAATTAAAATTCGAGGAGTCAGGCACTCGATGAGAGGTTGTTCCGCGAGGCGTCGCTTTTTCGCGATAATTCCGCGCCCCCGCGTCATTATGGAATCGCGGTTGGCAGATGGCCGCGATACGTTCGTTACACGCGCGATAATGGCCTTGTTATTCCAAGAGTTTTCCCGGGGATTACCGAAGTGGAGTTAAACGAGCCCAATCGCGATTTCCCTCAATTATTTCCCGGCATACTTCCGCGGGCCCCTCGCCGATTAGTCCCGCGAGTCGCGCTTAAGCCGCCGTTTAAATTATAATCTCGGATACATTCCTGGCTGCGAACTTCCCTCGAAATAAATTTGTCCCGGGGCTGGCGCGCCCGAATAATTCTATTTCCGCACGTTCCTCCGCGGGGCCGCTAACTGGGTCGCTCCTCGGCCAGAAAGGCCCCCGGTACGTGCTGTTTCCACCGAGCGAAAACGAGTTAACTCGGCCTGTTCGCGGCGCATACCGCGGTAACGCGATTCCTTTTAATATAAATATACATGCTCGGTGGCCGCGAGCACGCTTTCGATTCGCGCGCCTGGATTCCGGGGCCGTGGAGAGGATTTTTGTCCCCGCAAAATCGAGGCCTCGTAAGAATCAAGGCGATGATTCATTGGCGATTTTTCGTAACAGCGATGGGCTCGCGTCGATGCGCGTATATGTCTCCTTGCGAAGGTTTTTTCTACTTTAGGGACTCTAGGGATATTCGATAAGCTGTTATACGTAGCGTGCGTAAAGCGTTAAAGCCTTGAATATGAAGAAGAAGGATATGATTATTGATCGTTGAAGAAGGCTCGATCCTTCCGCAGTTTAACACTATTCCCACCAAGAGCGGTCAGTGGTTTCTTTGGAAAATCGTGGAAGTTTGAGACGAGGTCGCTCGTGAAATTCTTCACGATTTTCTTACAGCATACGCAATGATAAATAAATATATTGTTATTCTTCCTTCTTCCTCTTTTTCTTTAAGTATTATTTAATACATCCAAATATATCTGGAAATTGGATGGTAGGATCAGTGTTAATACAGCACCTCTTATAGCAAAAGCAGTCCTTCCCACTCGTTCTTACGTCCACGTGCCCAATGAAATACCCCCTCGCTGCTTACCTAAGTACCCGAATTCCCGCGATTCCAAGCTCCTATCGTTAACACAGCTCGCAAGAAGTCTGCCTCGCGTACCATTCATCGGGCCAGCGTACTTTTCTACGATACCCAGATTCTTTTTCAAATGCAGAACGACATTCAGCTCTGTTGAAACGGGTTCAAAGTAACGCGAGGCGCGGCACGGCCGAAGTTCTCCCATTCTCGTAGCCCGGGTAATCAAGCGTGCGGATACGCGTATGCGGGGCTGGAAAGAAAATAGCGATCCGGTAATCGGTCGGCGGCCTTCCTGGGGGCAGCACGTACCTTCCATTGTGCTGGATGTATAAATTCTCGTAAAACAGAATGCCCCGGCTGGAGGAGGAAGGGGATACGCCGCGATCATTATCCAACAATAATTGGATGGCTTAGGCTGCGTCGTAAGTACCGCGGAGCACCGCTTAAACTGAATACTGATTAGGGCGGGGGGCCCTGCTTATAGTGAAATAGTGATTATGCAGACGCCGCGCAAGCCGACGGTGGGGGGGGGTGTATTAGTTTCGTCCAAAAAGTTTAATTGCCCCGGCACAAGTGCGCCCGAGTGAAATAACGGGAGAATCTGATCGATACGGCGCATCGTAAATGGCCCGTTCGGTTTTAACTTTATCAGCGATTTAAATATTAACCGTGCATCTGCGGGGCTGCAAGTGCGGGTTCATTGGACTTTGGCATCGCTGAGGGCCGAAAGGCGCGGCAATTTAATGTACGCACTCGATTACTCGTTAATCATCGCGTCTCAGTGTTGTAACGGGCCCGGGTATTCCTTTGAATCGATTTGTGAGCCGGCGGGATTTTATTTTCAGCGCCAACGACACGAGCCCTGGAACAGGCTCGAAATATGATTCGTTAAATAGCAATTATGATTTTAATTTCGCTCATCCCCTTTACGGGTAATTCGCTTTATTTCTCGTTTCCATCGGTTTATTTCAAACCGTTCCGATTTATCTGCGTGATTCCTGTTATTTTATACTTATGAAGTGATATGTTAATGAGAGGGGGGGGGGAATTGGCGTGTTTTTCTGCCTCGATTCTTTCCACCGCTGCTGAGTGTAAAGTGCGTTTGTCGGATTAATCGTGACGTTTATGTTTTACTTTTTGGCAATTCACCGGAAAGCTGTATATTTTTATTTGCCTTCGCGTATGTCACTGTTTGCAATGTACTCATTAAGGTAAATGTGGAATAGAATCGCTGTCTCTTTCGCTCGTACGGTTCGATGTACTCTCGATGAAAACACCGAGACCCCTTGTCGTTATAAACATTTGTAAATTACAAACATATTGTATTCAATGACTCACTTCTGTAAGCTGCACAATAGGAGAAGGAGAAAACTACAACCTTTCAAAGCCTCTTTTAATAGCCTGCACGATTCTCAAACACAATTTAACAAAAGAAAGCGACGTTCTTTGGCGGAAGACAAAACACGGGGTCGTCGCTCATTCACTGTCGTTACGAATAAATTCTAAAGCGCACCGCATCGCGCCAGTGTACGGCGCACTGTAATCAAATTACGGACCGCGCAAGGTACACACGCGGATCAGTAAACCGCGGT
Source organism: Ampulex compressa (assembly GCA_038496175.1). Classification (NCBI taxonomy): domain Eukaryota; kingdom Metazoa; phylum Arthropoda; class Insecta; order Hymenoptera; family Ampulicidae; genus Ampulex; species Ampulex compressa. The sequence continues at coordinate 35,625 of JBCFXI010001192.1, forward strand.
ACGGTTCGTAATTTATACTTCCATTCGGTTATAGCAAAAGCTGCTTCAGCCAGTGGAGTAACCCGTTATTTATGCCATCAGACGCAAATGGAAGTATCGGGGCACGTGTTCGATCAAACATGGGTATTAGCAAGAATCAAGCAGCGCGCGGGGTTCATTGGGTATGTAAGCCAGTTCCAGGACAGGGCATTTAGTCGATCCGAGCCTAGTGTGGGATTCCAAATGGGAAAACGGTCGTGCAGATCGTTTGTTTGGCCCGGCGGTAATCTATTGTTCGTCGCAAACAGAATGATTGTCGCGGCTTCAAAAGTCAGCCCGCGTGTGCGGCTAACCAAACCCATAACCGTTTAATCGTTTCGTGCCCCGAACCCATCGATTGCGAGGCTCCCCGTGACATTCGCGGCCGCGATTATGTTTGACTCCGATACTTGCAAATGCCGATAATTCGACACCGCAGCCATCCACTCCTGGCCATTCATCGCTCGAAACTCAGCTATTTTCTGCCAAGGCACTCGCTCGTGGGGGAAAATAAATATACAGCAGGCGGGGGATCAAATGGTATTTTCGAATCTGGCCGAACATCGTATTTGCTCAAAGCTCCGGGCAATTTTCGATCGCGCAGCGGGGCGTAAGGGGGAATTTATTTTGGAATAATATTTCATGGCAAAGCTGTGCGAAGGTTATGTAGTAGTCACTTTTCTACTTCTACGATCCGATCAGCTCGCGTTCGCTTGCGAGGAATATCCGTTATATCGATCTTCCTTTACGCCAACCCGAAACACCGGTTTGCATTTCCATCCCTTCCATCCTCTCCCTTCCGATTAGGAGTTTGACGCGCAGCCCTGAAAAATCCTCGAGCGCGAATCGCGGCTCCCGTACGGCGCTTCGGATTTCGGCCGGTGGCCGGATCGATTTTATGGCTCCTTCTTAGAAATTTGTCGCCGCGCCGGGGGACGGCTGACCCAGAATTTCGAGTATTGCTCAAACTTTCCAAATAGGATTCCGTGCATTGTAGTCGGCGCTTCCTCGCGGCGTTCGAAGTGGCCGCGGCTGGCGGAGGAGGAACCAGGTCGTGTGTATGGACCACATCTCCCTGGGAGATCGATTTTCCTTTAATGCCCCCTCGTACCCCCTCCGCCTGTGCACCTATGGCCATCGATTCGTCGTTCTCCCCCTCGTTTCCTCCTTCCTCGGGTTACACGATGAATAAAAAGTTAACCGAAATCCGCGATGTTCGATGACGTAGAGCGGTACGCGCTCCATATACACCCAATTCTGCCTTTAGACGGTTTTTTTTTGCGGAATTTTGAAGTAACTTGCCCGAGAGAAGAGCTGGCTTCTTTCTATTTTGTACCATGCATTGTTTCGTGTTTTAACGTAGGAGTGTATTAATGTATTTTATTTACCGGATTCACACGATTTTGGTACGAAGCGCTTGGGAGGAGAGTCGCCCTCTTTTTATCTTTCTCATGGATTTTTTCGTGTTTTAATACAGGAATGTATTAATGTATTTTATTTACCGGATTCACACGATTTTGGTACGAAGCGCTTGAGAGGAGAGTTGGCTTCTTTTTATCTTTCCCATGGATTGTTTTCTGTTTTAATACAGGAATGTATTAATGTATTTTATTTACCGGATTTACACGGTTCTGGAATAGCACGCTCGAGAGGAGAGCCTCGTTTTTCTCTTTGACGTGGATTGTTTCGTGCTTTAATGTAGGGAATGTTACTTTTCCGCACGCTTCTGTTTTCGGTTGTTGTTTGAGGAATTTATCCGCCGTGTAAAAGAAGAGTCGTGTGTGCGAGCGCGGATAGTTTATGCCGTCGCTCACCTGGACGTTTTCTAATGCAGGAGATTAACTTGCTTGGGGATGAATTCACTATAATTGTACCCCGTGACGGTTTTTACCCGCTTATCGTTCTTTCGGTAGATAATTCGTCGTGTCTGTTCACTGTTTTACCTGAAAAAGGTTCGCGCTGCTGGGGATAATTAACCGTGGATTGTTTCGGGTTTAAAAACGGTTTGGTGACAAATTGCGGGTAAATGGAAATCATTTCGACTCCCACGAGGCTGGATATTGGTGTATTTTTTGCTTGTTTCCAGACTTTTTTTCTGTACTTTTTTGTTCCACTTTCAGAGGATATATTCGTGCTCAACGCAAAGTAATTCGTAGAAAAGAGCACGGATGAATATTCGTAATTCGCCTAATTTTCTTCCGGATAATTACGCAGCGATTTTATTCATCTCTATTTCACATATGGAATTAATTAATGATAAATCTTGGTCTTTCGCCATGAATAAATTATAATAATTATTACCACCGCGGGTAATCGGAGTTCCGCATTATCGCATTACAATTACGCGTTATATCAGGTATCATAATTATTGGAAATATGTTTAGTTCATCAAGGGTAACGGCTAAAGCGGAACTAAAAACAACGTAATTCAGTCATTATCTCGTTACCTCGTTGATTATTAATCCTATTACCGATGCTCGAATAAATCCAATTTGCATAATAAAACGGCCATAGAGCAAAGGGCGTCTTATTCTCCACGAATTTGGCTATTATATAAATTCCCAGAGCAGACACGGAAAACCACGCAAAACGAGCATTGATAAACTTTGCTGATAAACTTAAATAAACCTTCTTTCAATAAAAGAATAAACATTGCTCTCTTCATTTCCCTTTTCTAAACTCATCGTCCTCAGGCCACTTCCGGTCAGCAGCGCAAAACCTAAAGTTTCCAAAAAAAACCCTTTCTCATACTATTACAAAAATTCCAAAACACAATTCAGCAGCACGTTCCAACAGTGCGAGTTATATACACCCCACGCGGCCTCAGCGGAGGGTAACCAAAAATCATTTCCGCACGGAAGTAGTCGACGAACGGATTTCTCTTCTCAAGGAAGCTCGACCGGCGCTAATCGGGGTCGTGGCCTGCGCGCAAATCGTCAAACGGCCGGCCGAAAGCATATTTGCGGGACGAAAGGGCGAATAGGCGGGCCAAATCGAATTCTCAGGGGAGTGAAATTTCTCCCCAGCGGCTCGGCGCGGGACGGCGAATGGATATCGGACGAGGTTCGGGAATGGCTCAAAGAGTGCTTTACATAATAGCTGGATTTAAGAAGAATCGCAGTAATCTTCCTCGAGCTTTCGGGCGCGAAGGGTACGCGCCAATTGCAAAGATAACCGAAGGATCAGCCTCTGCCTTCCCCTGGTCTCAACTTTTTCCACCTATATACAGGGTGTACTCGACAAAAGTATATTCCTTCGTTCGTTGATCACATGTTTCTCGTTCCTGCTTTCGAAGGCGTTTGGAAAATACTTTGGATCCCTCTATTTCCCCTAATGTCACTGGAATTTCTTCGATCTATCTCATCGGACTTGTATATATATATCTGTATTAATAAACGCTTGGATCGATGGTGAGTGTGCGAGTAAGTGGGAGTACATTTTTTCCCGGACACCCTGTATACGTCCTCGTACTGCAAAAATCCACCCTCGAAGTATTTGTCCTGGGGGCCGGCCGAAAATCCTTTTTGTCCCCGTTGATAAAGTTAAACCGTCCATTAGAGTTCCAAAGCCGGTACCGTGGAGCACATCGAGGAACTGGGCGGACCGCATATCTTAACCGTTGACCCCGATGGTTTTGGGTCACTCGACCTCTTAGCCACGACTGGACTTTCCGCGAGGCTGTATTTCTACAGGAGAACCTTCGACGTGGACTGGGAGTAAACAAGGTGACACCATGAAAGAGTTAGGGATGAACAATATAAAAGCTTTCCACTTGAAAAGGAGTTAGGTATAGGTAAATCCTAAATCAGAGATCCCACGGTTTGTAGATTTCACTATTGTGGATTTCCATTTATATGTCGTGTACTCCATTTATTTTTCATTGGCACGGATCCGCTTAGATCAAAGTCACTCTGGGAACGGCTATTCTTATTAACACTAGATATACCTAACCAGTCATAATAACTGGTCAGTCATTTCTTTTAAAAATCGTAGCGTTCTGCGACGATGCATTTTCTGAAATTTTCCATGATTTTCCTGCAGTATTTACATCATTCTATCGACGCATTAAAATTTCCTATTCCTCCCTTGGTTTTTTAACGATGTACGTGGTGTTCTAAATATGTCCTGAAGGTAGTCGGCAGTTGTAGTGTTAATCGTTCCAATTTGAATTAAAGTTGAAGTTCCAAACGATGAATGAATCCAAGCCAAAATTACTCCGTCGACGCGTGGTCCATCGTACGAATAATACAAAGGTTTAGAAATACAGCGGCACAGAGTTCCACGTTACAAGGCTGCTGCAAGCTTGAAATAATATTCGCGAAATCGCCTACAGTGGCGCCAGTCCCGAGGAAGAGCTTCGAGAAACAAGAGGAAGCTGCGCGATCGCATCTCTCGATGCACCCAGAGTTACGCCGCGATTTTTCTTGCGTACGCCGATTGCCCCTTTCGCAACTCGGCCCGGCGTATTTCGAAACCTTTTAAAGGCTTTAAAGCTTTGCAACGGTTTTAGTATTCTCTGGCTGGCACTGCCTTCCGGCGAGCTCCCTCCTAAATTCTTAACGAAAGTTCGTCCTCGCATATTTCACGGAGCATTGACGTATCTTTTTCCCCGGATCTGAATTTCAAAGATCTCTCGCGAGGAGCGCAGTCGGTGGGACACCGCGGTGCGTTGACGGTTTAAATGGATTTCGAGAATAAAGGGGCCCGACGCTCCTGGAATTCTGCCAGCGGCATCCGATCTTACATCATTATTCGCTTTTAATGGCACCGCTTTCGATGATAAAGCGCCATTCGGCCGGTTCGGCTTGTTTCCACGTCACGACGCGAGGAGGCACGCATGGAAAAGCGGGTCGCGCGTAAAAGGCTCGTAAATGCCCGGCAATAAGGGCGCCCTTCGGTTCTGGACGAGGCGCGCAAAAATCATCGGATAATTTCCAACCTTTCCGGATTACTCGCGCCCCGTATTCCCCTGGAAAGCGGTGCCTCGAAGGGCGCCGAATAAAACATTTATCGGGGATCATGAAAATCCTCGATATGAGCGTAAAAATATCCACGAGGATCCGGAGGTTTTGTCACATCGCTCACGGATGTTTTGCATAATGTAGGAGTTCGTAATCCTTCGAGCCCTCCGCGAACCGAGGAGCTAGGTCAAGGATGATGGCACACATCTTTCTTTCGCCCCTCGAGAATGTCTTTTTTACGTTAATTCCTACTCTCATAAAGGATGGCTCCTTATAGCGTGTGTTTGAATATTGGAAGGGGCCCTCGTCGGCCCTGGAGCTCGTTCCAGGCGTTCCTTTAAATTCACCGCTTAACGGTTAACGGGGAAATTATAATATACCAATTAACGCCGCGCCATTGTGCGCGACGAGCGTTAATTCCGTGTTTGCGAAGCGTTCGCTCGCTCCCCCCGGAATGAATGGTTAAGTACGTATACCGTGGAAACGGCCAACAAATTCGGCGACATCGCCGTTTCCCTCTATTTGAGCAACCTGCACGGCCAATTAGCCTTCTAATGTTAACGTTATTTAGCCCAAAGACGTCCTCCCCCTGCATAATGCAGGCGTACAACTCGAAGAACCTTGAATATTTCAGACGGTCCTTCCGGTCTCCCCTGCCGGACTTAGTCCTGATTAACTACTAAATTCTTCATCCCGGCGTCTCGCGCGGATCGATGCCCTTCTCAAGGCCGTCGAGCGATATTCATTTCATGAAGCAATATTAGAGAAACTACGGAAACTCGTGGAGCAAACATAATGGAATATAAATTACTTCCCGTGACACGGCGTTCGTCAAAGGCGAATCGAAATTGTAAATCGCTTTTTCGAATTGCCGCCCGCCTTTTTCCTTTTGCTTTCTTTCCTCCTCCTTTTCTTTCTCCTTCCTCTTTTTTTCTTTTCTTGCTTCTCGCGGAGATTCGCCAGTAATGAGATCCCGTCGTTATTTTCGCTGCACCGCTGGTAATTGGACGTTGCAGTATATTGCCCCACGGTATGCCACTCGTCCACCACTGTAAATCATAGATTACTGCAAATGAACGCGCTACTTGTTTACAATACAGCGACCGAGTGGATGTGTTTCCATGGGTCCAATGGCCGTAGGTCTCCGTTCCTGGTCCCATTCATTTCCGCGGAATATCACGGTCCGAAGTGAATTTATACCCGTTTCAGGCTCTTCGGTTACATCCAACTAATGAATGCCGCGGTAGCGGAATAATCGTTTATGTAAGTTGATCCCCCTGATTCTCGCGCGATTGCAATGGAAACGCAGCCAAACCTTTGGCATAGTTCTTTGGCAAAGGGTCGGAGGAAGTCGATCGTCGATCGTAACTACGAGTATTGGATCGAACCATGAATATTCATATTAACACCGTTATTAAGTATTAATAAGGATTTTTCTTAAACCAGGATAATCAAGAGTGCGAATCGGACATGGCTTTCTATTACACGTCTTTCGACATTCGGATACATTCTACTATCGTCCGTATATTATACATCTAAAATTCGCAATGCGATCAGAGCAAGCGGTCGATTCAAATGCAGTCTAATGCGCTTGGGAAACACTTTGGTTCTTCTCGATACTTTCTCGATCTAACTCGACATTGAGAAGAAACAACCAGTCGATCCTTCGTGGTTCATGGATCTCATTTAAACAGACTGCATCGACGCGAAAGATCAACGATCTGGGTCGAGGTTCAGTTTCATGGCTCATTCGAGTTTTGCCTTACGTGCAAACGAGTTCCAAATAAACCACGCAGACTGAAGAGAGAGAGAGAGAGAGAGAGAGAGAGAGAGAGAGAGAGAGAGACGGCTTGCATCTTTCAGAGTCGAGGGTCGGTTGTCTGCGAGGTCAATCGGGGCTTCTCGATCGCAGCGTGAATTTTTGAGGACGCGCTGCATCCTAAAAGCACGCTCGCATGTTATGAGGCAGATTTCGCGAATCTGGGACACGTTTTAAATATTTACAACGGCGGGCGCGGCTTGTGTGCGAAGAGCAGTTTGGCCGGTAGTAGCGACCGGTATAACGATGATTTATGTACGTACACCGTATCCGCCTACACTTCGTTTGCAAACTCGAGGATTACACGCTAAACGTGTGCCTTTTTGCTCCCACTTCGGCCGTTTATTCGACGATCGAGAGTCTCCTCAGCGCCTACGATATACTGCCTATTTATGCATCCTTACTGCAAATATCCGGGCCATGCGAGGCTGTTTGACGGAGATAAAGCTTCGAGAAGGCACACTCGATAATTTCTCGATTTTATGGAGAAATTGGACGAGCGTGAAGGTATGTAAAAAAGGCAACTATCGATGGTTTATTCCATGTGATAGAAGATCGCTCGAGGAATATCGTAGTCATGGTCGTGGAAGAATAGAGCGCTTTGGATTGGCGAGCGAGTCATTTGAGGGCGGACAAAAGCAGCGGATTACGATTATATCTTGCATTCGCGATTACGTATTTAGTCGAGCAGAGAAGGTTATCAAGGGTTGGCGAGAGTCACTTTAATTTGCAGAGCTGAGGATCGAAGCGGGACGCGATATTCTGTAGTGTATCGTATTTCATCGAACTCCGATTTTCGTTATTTGTAGCGGCAACACAGCGGCGCGATGTCCCTGCCGGAATTATGTAATTAATGTTAAACGCGCAAATGAAACGCGCTGCGCGATGTTTGTTTATCGAGTTATTCATTATCGGGATCGATATCCATTACCCGAAAATAATGAAAGTGTGCGGGTTTTATTTAGAGTGGGGCGTTAATCGAAATTTTTCTCATTTGACGGCTCGACGCCCGATTTCGGTGTTTTTGTTAGGATAAACGAGTCTTTATGAGGCTCGCGATTTTGGCGAAAAAGCTGCCGCGCGCGGGTCATTAAAAAAATTCGAGGACAAAGTATCGTTTGGCGTCGAGTTGATTGGGCCGTAACAGCGGCATGGCGACGCATAGGCCGAAGTAATTAAAATACTGTTCGGTCGCAAAGAAACGCACGCGTTTATGCGAGCTCGTATTAAACGATGCAACGTGCAAATCGCTGATTGCGCCACACCGCGAAATTTCTGCCCTGCCAATTTGTTATTAATCGCGTCGCCTGTACGGAATACAACCTCGAAAAAAATGTCTCGATTGAAATCGTCGATAATGGAAGCGTTCTCGATGATCGTTCATCGAAAGGCACGATTAATTAACAATCAAATTAAGCCTGGCTGTCCTGGCTATTCTCCCTTTTCAAGGGATTTGTACGCGTCACGCTATAGGCGGTTCGTACAAAATGTCAGTTGAAATAATAAATAATGACAAGGCGTGTATCCTATGATATATATATATATATACAGAAAATATAGAAATATATACACGATATGAAAATATATATATATACACAGAAAATTCTACGTTTTCCATACACATGACAAATAGCGTATCCGGGTAAAGTCCAATGCACCGACGAATTCCTCGTAACCTTTTACACTCGAACGGTAGCGCGCAATTTTTCATAGCAACGCTCCAGTAATATTTGAAAAAAAATTCGAACGTTCTCAAATTAAATATTCCCCTACATTGTACTTTGCTCAGGATGGTCTATGAAAAAGCTCAGCGAAGCGATGCAGAGCGTTGTAAATACAAGGTTGAAATCGACACGAGAATCGACAAAGCGAACGTTTTATTCCGAAGAATAAATTAACCGTGCTTGTACCTTCATTCGTCGAATGAAAGGCACGTGGATGTTTGTACGCCTCGTTAAAGTAATAATAGGTACCGAAAAAGTATCAAAGACGCGCTTCCAGGCGATAAGCATAAACCACGCTCAGATCCATTCATCGCGCGTTAATGACCATTTTGTAAATTTTGGGAAATAAAAGCTGACGGGCTTTATCGCATTGTCGCGCCGCAAACCAGTCGTTGATTTCAATTGAAGTAAATAGCGGCCCGCTTGTATCACCATGGGCCCTGCGGTTGCAGCTGCATCAAATTGCGCGTCCACGTTACAGCGCTACATCGTCCACTGATTTTTATAAGCACCTCAGGATTATCGCGATATAAACTCCACAATCCGATTCGTCCATAAGAACTCGCACCTTTCGCAATCCCCTCGCTTTGTACAGGAAATAGATCGACTCGAATTTCACACTCTTTCCTCCGTCATATAATAATAGCAACGATATTATTAACACTTGGCATGCGTCTTACTGGAGCGCTGCTCACGCAAAAATACGTATTCAGTAGATTTACGCTAGAGATCGAGTATGGTATAAATACCATGGACATTGTATATATGGTATTTGCGTTGCTAGGCAACGCTTCGTATTGTTTCTAAAACGAGATAGTTTTCGATTTATCGCGATTTTATCCAACGATCCTAGTCCCGGGAGATTCGCGAAAAAAAACAGCCGCTGCGCGCGTAAGTCCGCCGCCAAGTATCATGATATACCCGCACGCCAAGTGTTAATACAATACTCATCTCCATACTGTATCGACACCCCTTGCCACAGCCCCCTCGAAAAATCACTTCGACTCGCTTCGGCGAAAAAATCAGCCTCCCTTCCGGATATTCCATCGGAGAGTGGCGCGACGTTATTAAAAGTACAAGTAATACCGATCGAATCGCGGGATACAAAACGCCATAGGCTAGGCGGGATGAGCAGTTGCATGTAAACGAAGTAATTAGTGCTGATTGAATTCCAGCGAATGGGTATGCGATCCGGCAGCGCGCAGGTACGCGGTAACGATGCACTACAACGCGCCGAATAACTGCCAATTATGCAGTATCATAAAATCCTATTAGCCCCCTTGTTAAAATGTTGGGCGCACTTGGCCAAATTGGAATCGTCCTGATTTGTACTGCCTCGGCGGGGAGGGGAAAAAAGAATTAGGCTTCGGTTATTTGGGGAATCGGCCCGACAGGAGCAAGCGGACGCGTAATTAATTCGGCCCGAAAATGCAGGATGCGCGCAATCAACGGTGAATTACAGACGCGCGCTTACGGGTACCGCTCGGTGTGTATTATCAGCCACATTCATTTATCGGTGTAATAAATATTCATGCCTCTTAACCGACTTATAGGGGCCGGGCCACGATTATGCTGCCAAATGGTACGGAGCCCGACCCTCGTCTGCGCCCATATATTCCGCGGGTAGTTTGTACGGCTTTTAATGTATCGTTCGACGTTTCCGCAGTTTTGCTCCACTCATTAGGATATTCGCAACGACACGGGTCAAAGGCTGGGAATTTGGGTCACGTTTGGTACGTGTTTTAACGCATTTTCCGCCCCGCTGCTTTTATTTACGGGAAAATAAATGGAACTGTACGCCGCTTGTTATGGTGGAGGGGGAACTGGAAGATGGAGGGAGAGATTGTATATGATAAAAATAATAATGTATCGTATAGAGGTGTAATAGACTCTAAATGTATACCGCTACTTTGTTTGAATATGCTGGACACGGTTGAGTGGATAAATATAGAGATATATGGGTCTATGGAAATGTTTGGATTGGATACACTTTGATTCGTCTATTCGCTATGTTGATCGGTTTTTCACTTCCTAATCAAACGTAGGGTTGATGAATTTGATTTCTCACGCACGTACGCTTGCTTTTATTAGATATAAGCAAAAGGATTTTCTTGATCGAAGGGCGTCTCATGCCCATTTAGGAGGTTGTCTAGCTAACACTATTTATGGACTTTTACTGCCTTATCTTTCTTAAAACTTACACGATCCTTCTTATAACAGTGACACGAAGGTCCACTAATACACCCTATTCCATACTATTAGGCGGAAAACTTCCCCCACTTATTTTTTTCGAAAAATTTTGGTTGCACATTCATCATTCGAAGTACCGTACAACGTTGGCCACGTCGGAAGCAAAGTTGTACACCTAACACTAATCTAATTTCCGCCACTGATACTCTGCTCGTTTGAACACAGTTTGATATATACAGGTTTTACGCTTCGACCTGCCACTCTTGTCGATCAAATTCAGCGGCCGCACCGAAGAAGGCGTAACTGTTGCATCGAAACGCGTTGCCACGCATCGAGGCGATCGCGGTGATCCTGTCGATATCGCGGAAGCCCGTAACGATGGCGCAGAGCGCGCGTACGCGTCGCGCCGTTCGATCCGCTAATTACCAAACAACGTTAATCCAAAACTCATTTTCTAAATGCACCCGGCGTATCTTGCCGTGAAAACATTTGCCCCAGTTCCGGCCGAGCGACGGGTTCATTATCATTTCCGGAATAAAATTGGGGAGTACTTAATTACCGGCAGAATGGTATTTAAATGTAAACGAAGTAATCAGCGGCCATTGAAACGGCGGGCGCTGAATATGCGCCGGGCACAAAGGCAAACGCATTTGGCTCGCAGAAATCTGTCGCCGTTCCCTTTCTGCCCCGCGACATCCCGCCAGGCAGGTAATTTCGAAGGCGGGCCCTTCAATGAAGCTCATTCGGAACGCGGCTCCGTGCTGGAACGCGTTTATTAACCTTCCCTTATGAAGAAAATACTCCTTTGATCGGTTGGGCAGAAATGATTGTGCTCGGGTATCGCGAGAAAGCCTTGGAATAAAGGATTCGTGTTTATGCATCTGTGCCTCGTGCGTCACGATGCCACGTGTGATCTACTAGGAGTAATATAATGTTTTTATAATATACATATATACTCATAATTACATATATATATTTTACTTCATCGTGACATTTCGTTTCAATCGACGACCACGCGCTGAGATACGCGTGTTCGCTCCTAGCTCGTCATCCTTCTTGTTAAGCGTTGTTCAAGTCTTGGATATTGCGTCCGCCAGGCGCGTCCGCCCGGATTGAATTTTCGCGCGTGATACCGTAATCACGGACCAACGGTCCAGAACCTTTCCAAACGTGTCCCAGAATAAATAACCTTAGCGGTGGACACCGAAAATGAAACGAGCGACGAGCCTCGACAAAGTGGCCATAAGCGGCCAGGCGCTGGCTGCGGCTGGATGTAATCGAAACAAATAACGTCATTTCATTCGCGGGCACAATGCGAATGCGGCGAATAGCATATTCCGTGGCCGCAGTGTCCGTACCATAAATCATCCGATATCGTGAAATTCATTCGCATCATTTGCCACGTCAAGTCATCGCTTGGAAGCGGGGATGGAATTTCTCCCGAAACTCCGTCATTTATCCTCTTCGTTACGTAGCTCTTCTCTTTTCTCTTTTTTTGTTTTTTTTTCTTCCTGTTCCCTCCGTCGAATAATTTCCATGAAACCAACGATACTCGATGGTGCATCCCGCGAAGCCTTGGCGCCGTTTTTGGATTATTTACGGAGGCCGTAATCTCCGCAGCGACGCGGGGACATCCGCCGGTTTGGTCCTCGCGCTCGATCGATTTCGCTGAACTTTTGCGTCAACGTAAATCCAGAGTCGCTGCGTCGAGTTATTCTTAACCGAAGCCAACGTCCCGTCAAAGCTGCCGTCATATCTCAGGCCCGTAACACGGTTGGATAGAAATCGCGTAACCAAGCGGGATCGAGTTCGATGGATATCTGGAAATAGTTTCTGCCTTTCGAATTCGTTTAATCCACCGGCGGCCGAGCGTTGCGCTAACACGGTACAATTCCACATGATCATTAACCAAATTCTGGACGCATGATCATTTGAAATGGTTAGCCCGCCCTGGAGTTACATCCGCCACTGGCTGCGATGTATATGCGCTGTGCACGGCTGGCTGGTCGCCATTATCTTGTATCGTTATTCCTGACAATGCCTCGAATGTACAGGAACGAGGATAATGCAATATTTCTAATAGTGATTTTTCTGCCTGCCGCGCTCCAGGGGATGGCGGCTTATTCGCATTATCCATCCTACTCTTGTATCCTCACTGGTGTTTTTGAACGTGGCTTAGTTGGAAGTGTGATAGGAATCTGTAAGACTGGTCCTTAGAAATCGATAATAACGCGAGCTTCTCTCCAATGCTCCGTGGTTCTTTCCTCTAGATTGCTCGAGCAAGGCGGTATAATTTGAATCCTCACTTTCTCGCGTATCACTTTACGCCGATGCTTCGAGATGCGTTTACAACGTGCGATTACTTTTTATTTCTCTTCGTAAAATCGCGCGAGTTCGTCGCTTTCTTTATCCGTGACCGACAGATTGAGCAGTGGACGATAAAAGTCGTTAGTAATTTAGGATATGAAATTCTACATTGATTTGCGCCTCGAAATTGGCTATCGATATTTCTTATCGTACAGAGAGTTTAAATTAACATTATCATTGTTAATTTAAAAATATAAAAGATCCGTGAAACTCGCGGTGCTTAAGGGTGAAACGGACGTGCATACTTGGCTTCTCGAAGGAAGGAAGATCCGAGGCAAAGTCAGGTTTAATTAATCAACGATGGCGGAGAGCTCTTCGAGAGTCGCGAGCTTCCACGTACAATGTTTGTGATATCGTGGCTTAATAGCTACTTCCCTTAAGTATCGAAGTCCGATAACGATCGAGCCGGTAAGCTTACCGATGGAATTGCGTAAAAGTATCGTGAACTCCGTAGTTTTCCTCCACTCGATGCTCAGCCTCCTCCACTCGTTGGGATATGTTGAAATTGATGCTCACTCGGAGAGCATCGAAATCGACGCTTTACTTTTATCGTAGTTACGCGAAATAATCGGCCACGCTCGCTTCACCAAAGTGCTCCGTATATATTGATTAAAAAACCATCGGAACGACGCAAAGGAATGCCTTTAGTGCAGGAGCATCGTTCCGAGTACCTCTTGGAACGTAATTATCGAAGAAGCGTCGAGTATTTTCCTCCAAATAATTCCCAAAGTATCCATTCTTTCCACCATCGTCGCGAAGGAAAAAAAAGTCATAACCGTAATACGAGACGTGCATTTATTTCGGATTTAACGCGTAATATCCTCGACAACCAGCGAACAATCCTTTCCATCCTTACAGACCCGTGCTACGCAACCATACGATATAACCAAACAAATAACTATATAACTATGTAATTTCGTTCCTCTGTACGGTTCCAACTGCTTCCCATAGAACTTAAATAAAACCAAATATCTATATACACATTTCCACTAAAAACACTAAGTACACTAAATATCTATATACATACTTATCGTACTTTGTATCCAATAAAAACCTATATATATACATTACTCTAATTATCAGCAAACTATTAGATTAACGAGAAGTTTCTACGTACAGCATAAAAGCTCGCCGGGGAACCGTTATGCTCGAAAAGCTCCGAATAAGCATCGGCGCGCATCAAAGGTAACGCGAAGGAGCCTTTAACGCCGGATCAGGGTGCGCGCTGTCGTTAATTACATTCGACATCGAGTACGGGTCAGTTTATACACGGCAAGGGCACACGAGTCGAGCCTCCTCGGAGTGCATCTCGGAGTGCATATTCCATTAATCAACGAATCCCGGCAAACGGTCGATCGTAAAGGAAGGAGCCCGGGCTGCGGGCATGAATATCCATTGTACGGAATATCGTGGCACAACGGTTATTCTGGAGGAGCGCCGAAGTCGGATGTAACGATCGCGGCAGGCGTGAGCCAGCGATGGAATAACAGGCGAGCCAGGCTCGTCCATAGGGGTATCGTGTTCCCGCGGAAATCCCGGAATTTTTCCAGCCGGCCTCATTCGCGCGGGGATCGCAATATGCGCCAAAACTTTCGCCGTTCGGCGCCATTTAAAGCGATAAGCTTTTCGTTCCCTCCCCCCTCGGCCCTCCCGGCCGACGGCCCCTCCGCCACCTTCTTCTCCGCCCCGCTGGCCGTTCTGGCCTTAACGCTTCCACGCGTGGAAGTGCGCGCGGTAATAACTCCGGGCGTATCGGCCTGGCCCGGCCTATTCATCCTTATTCCCTCGTTTCCACGACCTTGTTTGCATCCAGCCGTATTCGGGCCGATCGATGCTGGCCGTGCATTACGAAAGCGCGTGTTATTCAATGGAGTTTATCTGCCACCGTGCCTGGACCTCCCTCGGCTTTCATCCCCTTCTCCCTCGTCCGCGGCTTAGTTTTGACGTCCTCGGGCTAAGGTCGTTTGTGGGACAGGGTGTACGCGCGGGTCGTGATGGGGGGTGTTTAACGCGCGGGCTGTTAAGCGAGTTTGTAAGATCGCCGTCAGGAAGGCTATGGCGAAGACGCTTGGAAGGTTGAAGCCGAGGTAACTATATGAATATATTGGGTTTCGATGGTTTGAGAAATTTCGCGTGGTGAATCGTTTTTTAACATTATAGTGATTTCTTTGAATAATCGTAGAACTTTGAGGCGCGGTCGCTCCTGAGATTTTTCATGATTTTCTCGCAGCGTACGGATCGATAAATTATTGACATTTCTCCTTCGTCCTCTTTTTCTTCGAGGATATATTTAGTACGCTTCAATCTGGCTGGAAAATGGCTGGTAGGAATAGTGTTAAATAAACCGTGGGTTTGTATTTTATGATGATTCAACACGGACTTGTTATAGCCTCTGAAATATCTTTCGAATTATCTATCAAAATGTTTCGCGAGTAGTCGATATAAGCGTTAACCAGATATCTATGCTGGGATTTGTTCAGAGACATTGGCGTCACTCTTCTGCGTCTGACGCGACGGTCGACGCGCCAAGGTGAAGTTTGAACCAGTAGAACTACGGTCGACGTGCCAAGGTGAAGTTTGGTCCAGTGGTTACTAGAACCATATCGCGGGGCAAAAACCAGAGGCGATGGGCTGGATTCGAACTCGAACGACAGGTTTTGTTTCCCCGCGTAAAAGAACGGCGATTCCACGAGACGAGTCGAACCAGTGGACGTCGGAGGCAATTAAATTCGGGAGCAACGTCGCCCGCACTTTGCAGCCGGAGCGAGAATCCACGATCTTCCACGAAGGCGTTCCTCCCGCCGCGCCGCGGATGGGAAAAGTTTTATTTCCAAGGCAGCCCCGGCTGGATACGTGGCAGACAAAGTCCCACCCCCCGTCGTGGTTAATGCAGCGCGTCATAGTGTGCATGCACCGGTGCAGCCGCATCCCGTGGGCGCGTCCTCCCCCCCCCCCTCGTTCTTCCTCGCGTCCTCCTCCTGAAACTTATATCCGAACCGACGTCGCGCTCTCTTCGACGTTTGTTTGCCCTGGCACACCTCCCTGCCGCCGAAACGGCCAAAGTAGACTTCCCTCCTCCTTTGTCGGGCCCTTTCCCCGCTTATCTCGACCGTCGAACACACTCGAAGATCCCCCGCCCCCCGCGCGCGCAGCCTTGCGTGCCTGGAGCAGGCTGCAACTTTGATAAAGATCTCCGGCTCGTCGGGCAACTTCTGTCCTCCGGTCGGTGCCGACCGTGCGAAGGACTCGATTTTGATCTCACGTAGTTACGGCTACGTGCTGGAAATTACTCGAGTCCCTTCGGTCGTTTCGGAGCGGAAAGTAGGAGAGGAGAGAAAAGTTCCAGCCGTCTGCTTTGCACGATGGGATATTAAACCGTTCGCTTTAATATGCGATGCCTTGCGCCGTTGGCCGTTGTGTTTCGATTTGGCTGTGATCACTGGAGGTTGGAGTGTGTGTGTCTGTTTCTGATTTTGGGGGCAAAGGTGGGAAGGTTTGGCACTGGAACTACCAAATCGGACAAAATGACTGCTCGGTTGCTTCTTTAAAAAATCATGGTGTTTTATAACGATGCATTTTTTGAGATTTTCCATGATTTTCATGCAATATTGAGATCATCGTTTTGATTTACTGACATTTCCTTTTACTCTCCCCTTTTTTTAAAGGTATATATATGGCGTTTTGAATATAAAACAGAAAGTGGCTGGTAGTTCTAGTGTTAATATCGGTGATAAAAATATGAGGATGTAAAGTCGATGAACTTGAATCTAGAGTTCGTTTGACATTTCGCGTATTTATTCGAGCTGACGACGGGACAAAGAAAAGTTCGATGGAAGAATTTTAACTCTGATTTGGCGTACAGTAAAGCATGGAGCTATGATCGACTTGGGTACGAAGGTTAAGGTTCGCGGAATGCGTGCTGGGAATTTTGCTATCGAGTTTTCAAAGTACAGTATGATGTATCCTTGTCTCTTGATTTCTCTCTCTCTCTTTCTCTCTCTCCTTCTCCCCCACTCTTTCCCTCGGTACGTGCAGTACACTTCTTATTTTCCCCAAGTCACCGTTAGACGTACTTTTTGCTCCTAATGCGTACCTGCCGCATTTCTACGCGAGCGCGCTGAATTTATGTTGTTTTCCCAACTCAAGCGACCGCCTAGCATTTCGTGCGTCACGCAACTTTAAATCCTGCAACATGAAATTTCCTTCTAAAACGCACGATTCCTCCTGGTGCTCGTTTCCTACAAATCAAATCTTAGCGCAGGACCACGCGATACAGCGCTCCTGAAGGACCCCCTCGAAACTCGAATCCCCAATGGAGACTCGCCTATGAGACAATTCCGGTCCGCCTAACCGAGGCTGCCAGAAAATTCCAGTAGAATTCCACCTTTACATCCCCGAACAGGCGATCCTAAGGCAACTATTTCTCTTGCCTCGCACATCGAACACAGCTTTCCTTCCTCGCCAGCCGAGTGCATCTCCCGATCAAATCTCCGCAGTCTTAGCCTAAGGAGGGAAAACACAGGCCCCCCCTCCTCCTCCCTCACCCCCCCTTTGCCAGAGGAACAAAGCACTTTGCCGGTTTCCATTTACACGCCGCGCTACGTGCCGGGTCTTGCATTAAATAGACCATTTCGAATCCCTCTGCGGACCTGCCTCCGGGTCACTTTATCCAGAAAGTGGAATGTATCTCCATACCGGCACTGAAAAGTGCGCGGCCAGACGGGCTGGGTGCATTTTTGATAAAGTTCTCGCTTCCAGCGCGTAGCGGGAGAGTCTTATCGACCGGCGACGCGTAAAGATTTCACGTGCGCGCATGTAACTGCGGCAGAGCCGCGGCTCCAGGGGGTTGGTAAGGCTGGAAGGGGCCTGCGGAAGGTGGGAAGGAGCGTGGCGTGTCCCGTGGTAATTAACCCCTTAGCTATTTCGCCGGACTTTCCGCGGCGGTGCATCTCCCTACGATTGTGTTTGACGCGGACAAAGCGTAAATAATTTAACATCGCGATCCACGCCTGGCGGTGCTTCGCGTCCTGGAATTGCGTTAAGGGAGAGCTGTACGTGGATATTGTTTCGTCGCTTGTGGTTACATATTTTTGTATGACGAGAGGAATTGATATAATATATCGTGCTTTTTGGGTTTTATTTTATATACTGATATAATAGATGTTATTGATATGTAATAAGAGAGGTTTGATACTCGTGAGTGAGGATTTAAAAATGATCTCTCTTAAATAGAGGCGCGTACGTATACGTTTTACACTTAATGGATTTGAAAAGGGCTGATGAGGTAATAAGGTTTGATGATCGATCGTAATATTCGAGAGATGTGCTCTGTATCAAGGTACAACGCGGAGTACCAAGCCAGGGAGTCACTGTACCGGTGTATCGTTCAAAATTGTTACATGCGCGAAGGCCATTATAGCAGCGTATCGCAGCTAACAGCTTAATACAGATGTTCACGCGTGCTTTGCTATCGTGATTCATCGGTACTGTTCGAGTCTCGGAGGTTGTATCCATTGTTTCAGCCGTATTCATGGCGCTGGCATTTTTGCACATAATATAGCTATCGTAGATCGATCGTCTAGAAACCTTCTGAATATATCTCAGAGCAAATAACAAGCGTCGCTCGTAATTCGGTTGATTTTAGTCCTCCAAGCCAGAAGCGCCTGCGAGAGGTTAGAAGGACCGGAGCGTGTCTCGCGGTAATTAAGCCAAGAAAACCGTGCAGGAGACGAGTTTTCGAACCTGCGCACCACGATATCAGGACCGTATTATCCTGGCCGATATCGCTCGAGATAAACGAGGTCGATATTTTCGTAGGAACAGGGCTAGAGTTCCACTTCCACTTCCATCTCCACTTCCACTTCCACGTACCTCGTTTGCGAATATCGAGATTTAACGTGGAATTAACGTTAACGACAGTAACCTCGCTTTTGTCAAAGCCGCTTTTTCCAAGGAGCGAAAGAGCACTGCGTTTGCATAGTCAGTGCTTCGATATTGATATTTAAACTCGTCGCGATGGATTACCCGAGCTTCGGCTTGACGTGCGCCCAGCGAGCTCGATATTTTCGCGCTCAGCCGGTTCGGGTTTCAAACCTCGCACCTTCATGACTGGAGCGCGGTGAATACCGCGGACCAGCCACCTGGTCTTTAATAACGGCGTTTGGTGAAAACGGTATTTGCGGCCGGTCACGCAATTTCTATTTATCGCTATTCGTCGCGATGCTTTCCAGCCTGTATATCGTATATACACAGGTACATCTTGTTAATTTGTCGCGCAGAACTTCTGGAATCTATACCTAACCCAATACATCTCGAACTTCTGGAATCTACACCAAACCTAACATATCTCTCACTTCTGCAATCTACACCAAACCTAACACGTCTCCAACTTCTGGAATCTACACCAAACCTAACACGTCTCCAACTTCTGGAATCTACACCAAACCTAACACGTCTCCAACTTCTGGAATCTACACCAAACCTAACACGTCTCCAACTTCTGCAATCTACACCAAACCTAACATGTCTTCCAGTTCAGGAATCTACACCAAACTTAACACGTCTCCCACTTCTGGAATCTACACCAAACCTAACACGTCTCCAACTTCTGGAATCTACACCAAACCTAACACGTCTTCCACTTCTGGAATCTACACTTTTATCCACGTTTCGTCCCACCTACGCAAGCTTCAACCGCGATTTCAACGGGGATTTCGAAAATGGCCGAGAATCACAAGCGGATTCCGGGGTTGGAGCGCTCATTCGACAAACCTCCGATCTCCGCTTTGGCCTTTGCACGCCGCCGACTTCAATCGAATTAGACTCGAATTCACGGGGCGATATTAACGAGAGAGAGGGATCATTCGCGTACCTTTGACCGTGACTTCCGTGCCGCGCTTCGATCCGCAGCGCGGATAAAGCGAAATGGGGAAGGAGGAGGAGGAGGAGGAGGAGGAGGAGGGAAAGGGGACATTGGGAAAATTGTCGAAAATGCCGGAGGTCCGGCTTGCAAAGTGTGCACGGAGAAAGCGGGCCGTCGGACGTCCCTGTGCGCGAAACAGAAACCGAGTCGGCCGCCGGAGATTAATTACTGAGTTTCAAGAGGATGGATCCGAGGCGTCCTGCGAAAGCTGCAACACCTCGTTAGGGTTGGCCGCGGCTTTGCGTCGTACCTGCGACCGCTCCTTGGACAGGCTTAGGCGTCGCGAGCGCTGAATTATATCCTTCGACGTACGCTAAGGTTGTAGAGTAAAATACGCACTTTTATTGCTTGGAAATGGATCATTTAACACCGGAACTATCAGCCACTTTTTGGGCATATTTGGAACACCACGTATATCTTTTAAAAAAAAGGGGAGAGTAAAAGGGAATTTTGGTAAATCAAAATGATGATCCAAATATTGCATGGATATCATCGAAAATCTCAAAAAATACATCGTTATAAAGTACTACGATTTTTTAAAGAAACGACTGGCCGGTTATTTTGACTGATTTGGTAGTTCTAGTGTTAAATTGCTTAAAAGAATATGCAAATAACTAGCACCTTGCTCCGAGCAGAATTGTTTTTTTTTAATCACAGTAATTGCGTTATATTCATCGTTAATCAAATGACACTATATTCTATTATATATACTTAGTCAGTTAACCATTATATATACTTTGACAGTTAACTAGCTTCAAATGTCCTCGATCCGTCATCGAAGATAGAGCCGTTGAAACTCACCAATCGAGTTCCACTAATGATACATCATTACTTCGTACCACAATAATAACCAGCAAGAAAATAAAACTGCACGCCGCGCCAAGCCTTGCTTAAAACAGCTATATAAACGAGGGACGAGAACGCTCGCATTATTACGGCAAGTAAAAATAGCGGTGGCATAGAAGACAGCCATCAGCGGTGAATGCAAGAATTATACCGACAAACAGCAACGTGATCGCGCTCGTCAGCAGTGAAGCGGCCGGAGTTCGTCGCAAATGAACGGATGGCGCGGCCGCGGGCGCAACTTTCGGGATTAGCCGTGAAAATCTGGCGCAATTTTGCTCCGCGGACGCATGTCCAGCCGCATTTCCCAGGGCGGAAAGTGGGTTACGCGCGGTAATGCGCGTAATTGATCACAGGAGACGCTAAGGTAGATTTTCCTGGGGGGGGGGCCGGAGGGAGCGCCATGAATATGTAGGGCGCAGAACTAAGGACACGTCGGCGTTAACGTTTTTACGAGACCGAGGAGGGTAGGTCGTTACGGCAAAAGTCCCTTTGACCGTGCGCGCACACCCGGGGAAGAAGAATGCACGTCCATGGACCCGGCTAATTTTCAGGCTTCGCGTGGAATTGGAAAGCGAAACAAGGTTAGCCCCGCGCCAAGGCCCCGTAAGGACCCGTCCAAGTAAATCCGCGGCGATGTTCCTGAAATCGTGGAAAGTGCTCCGCTCGTTTGTCCATTGTAAAAGTTTACGCGGATCTAATTCGAGCTGCTTGTGTTACGAGGTTGTCGTGGAGGGTAGTGGAGGTAAGATGGTGTTGAGTGAAAACAACGGGTCGTTCCCAAAAGTGTCTCTCGATATCTGCGCGTAGTTGCTTTATCCAGTAATATTTATATATACATGATACCTGATTTGTTAAATGTCATAATCCCTATATTCGATGGCTCTTCTAGTTGTGTCGATTGTTCGATGATATAATACACAAGAAAAGCATATATTGTTTCCTTCTAAACGAAGATAATAATTCCTGAAAATATATCCTTCTAAAATAAAATAATATACAAGAAAAGCATATATTATTTCTTTCTAAAATAAAATAATATACAAGAAAAGCACATATCATTTCCTTCTAAAACGAAGGAAGCTTTTGGGACGAGCTGACGCGTATCCAGAAGCAGCTTCTTAATCTAGACACAGCTATCGAGTAGCCAATTATTAACACTAGAAAACAACTCGTTTGTCGATGTCTATACTGTGCGATACGCGGAAATACAATCGCGGTTTGCTTAAAGAGCTTTCCAAGGCGCGTGAGAAAAGTGCGTTCGATGAATTCGTAGGATCCTTCGATCGAAAGCGGGATTCGAAAATTCGATCCTCGAGCTTCGGGCCGGGCTTCGTGAGCGCGTAGGCGCGTATCGTTCGACGTATCTCGCAGATCGTGCAGGCGCGTTCGCGCCAATCGCGCCTTTTAAATCTCCTCGGGGAAATTGCGTCCATTCACGTAAGAGCCAGGAGATGCGGTCAGCGATTCTGTTTGGCCACGACTTAAGGGGACGACTCGCGGCCCGGTGTCGTTGAACCGGCCGCGCAAAGCTGTTCATTAACGTTTCAAAATATGGCGGAGGCACTATCGGCCTTTCTGCCCTAAATCTGTCCACGCTAATTGCACGGCCTCGCTAATTGCGGCTGCTCTGGTAGCGCAGTCAAACGCGGGACGGTCACGTCCCAAGTAATACTCGGGGAGTAATGTAGCCGAATTCAAAACTCGCTCGTTGTTTAACCAGGACGAGTGTGCACACACGGCCGGTGCATCAAAAGTGCGGGCAGGGCCGAATTAAAGGACCCCGCCTTTTTTATTGACCGCACGAAATTACCCGAATTGACGCAGGGCCGCAAAGCAGCGCGGATCAAACCGGAGGTTCGCTGGGTTTTTTCACGGGGAAAATGGGGGAGAATATCTCATAGCAGGGGAAACTCGTGGAAGGATCCAAAGGGGAATAAGCGCGAATCTTCGAATCGAGAAATTGGGACGAATCGTAATTCGTGGTTTCCCCGGTAAATGTCAATCGTCGTCGGAGTTTTTATTAGCAAAAGTGTCCCCCTCGTAATCCGCTGGAAATAATACGTTCAAAAGGGGACAAATCGAAATGTCCATTAGCGAGGCTGCGGAATTCTATTTGAAGTTTGAGAATCCCACGTCCGTGGAATCTTGGGCGGGCTACATTTACACGCGATTTTACGAGGATATTAAACGGACAGAGTGCCGGTGACGCGGAAAGAGGCTAATAAAATATTCATCCTACTTTTTAATTAGCGGTATAATTTCATATTTAACATTTTCCAATTGCGTCGAAAGGGGAAATAATTAATCCTTCGTATCGATCGCTGTACCAGAAACGGCCAGATGTACGCTTGATAATTGAAATCAGCCGAAAAGTATATCAAAGATATATCGTCTCGTACCTTTCTTTGAAACGTACGTTCTTATCGAAATATAATCCTTCCCCGTAACGCGTAAAAAAACCCAAGGCTATATTATCAGTTCCTCCTCCTTCGCGATAGTCCAATGCAAATCGTATCTCCTCGCGATTTCGAATCTCCATAAATTCGCCCCAGGATCCGAGGAGATTTTAATCGCGCTGCTCGACGCGGCGGCATTACAGCCAATTCGCGTATCAGTTGGAAGACATCGGGGCGCAAGGCGAGGACGAGTCATGCGCCAAGGTGTTCATTATCGGCGCCAAACGTGGTGCGGCCATTATTGGCTTTTCTGCTCTATCTCCTCCCGCATTAATTGTCAGCGAGGTTGCCCTCCGCGATAAGCAAACAGAGGCGCACGGTCCGCGAATCAAAGTATCGCGATGGAATCGCGCGTAGAGTCGCCCCGACACAGCCTGCAGCGCACGACGACGGCGGTGGCGTCGTTTAAGAGGCAAGGCGCCGTTTGTTTGCCCATAAGAAACGCAATCAGGGCCCGTACACGCAGCGGCAGAGTAATTACCCCGTTTTTCAGCCCGGCGCGAGGACGAAAATACGCAGGAGCGGAGAGCGAGAGTGCACGAGGCGGAGGAAGGACACGAGCAACGAGCAGGAAACGTCGGTGGCGACGAATTATTCGGGCCGCGCGTATTTTGCAAACAGCGCGCGATTGTTTGTCCACCGTGTTTTGGACATTGAGATAGGAAGTATACGGTTTCGGCCGGATGGCAACGCGTTGGACGAACGAACGATGATGCAGGGTAAATGAATAATTAGCCTCAACGGTGTTTTGTGCGTCGATATTTGAATACGAATATTATCCCCTCGACGACTCGAAATACGATAGTCGAGCGTTTGCGAGTGAATCGTGGATTGTAAAGCGTTAATATCCTCGTGCTTCCTTATATAGTTTTTTTACTATTTTTATTTCGCTTACATAGTTTTACACGCGTTTCCGAATTATCATTATTATTAGTGTAATCGTTTTAAAAAATAAAGCGGTGAGAGTCCATAAATACTACTGGATAAATGAATACCCGAGTGGGCGCTCTTCCATCGAGAAATTACAAGTAGGCCCTCTATAATTATCCCCTTAACATTCATAACATTTCGAAACATCGTAGTAGTATACATTTCAGTATAAACACTATATATATATCCCCTTCCACATTTCTCCCCTACAACTTAGTCATCCAATTCAAAGCTAGCCACTCCACGCCACTTGCCAAATCCACCCCATCGAGTCTCTCCCAAAAAAAAAGAAGTAGAACGAAAAAAAAAAAAATAAAAAAGCAACCGGGCGGTCGTCGATCTCTCTCATTATTCGATTAAAAAGCCCCAGCGATAGGCGCGACTTGGGCGCCCCTCCGGCTGCAAAAAGCCTGCCTGTCGATACCCGCGGCCACCGACATCGCGTTACTTCGGCCCGATCGGCGAATGCGTTGCATAAATCAGCGGGCCGTCATTTAGTCCGCCTGTCGATCTGTCATTCGTCGGCGCATTATCGCCCCCCGGTACGCCGATAATTCTCCTTCCGGGTCGGCGTAACGAGTTCATTCTCGCGCCAGGATCGCCGGTGAATGCAGGCCCGCCGACAATCGCGCCCGTTAAATAATCCCGCTGGTAATTCCTGGCCGATAATTGGCGGATCTAAATAATCAGGGTGGCCGCTGCCTTCGAGAACGGAGCAATCTCCCCGGGCAGGAGTTTGACAAACCGCGTCGGCATTACACCCGAGCGAG
This sequence comes from Ampulex compressa, assembly GCA_038496175.1. Taxonomy (NCBI): domain Eukaryota; kingdom Metazoa; phylum Arthropoda; class Insecta; order Hymenoptera; family Ampulicidae; genus Ampulex; species Ampulex compressa. Next base: position 60,628 of record JBCFXI010001192.1, read on the forward strand.
CCGGAATATCCGCGCTGATGGCCGTTAAGTCGTACACCAATGGCGATCCTGGCTGATAATCGAGGCGGCCGAATAATCCGGGAGTGGCTCGAGGTGGTTTGCGCCTATTAGAAATTAATACATCCGGCCGGGGTTACAGATTGGCGGGGAGGGGGCGAAGCTCCGAGGAAAAGTGGGAATCGCCGAATGGCGAGGCGGGCTCGCTTGGCGAATCGCCTGTCGGCGGATAATAATTGCGATTGATAATTGGGGAGATTGATTAATCACAGAGGGCGGTACCTCCTGGGGAGGGTGTGGTCCGCGTGCGTTGGGAATTAATAAATCAGGCTCGCGGAAGGGGGGGGGGGGACAGCCGGAGGGGAATGTTCATATCGATAATGACCGCGGAGATCGCGTAATGGATTTGCAAAATAGTTTTGCCCCGCGCAATCAGCGGCTTGTTCTCCTTTTTTTTTTTCCCCTTCTTTTCTCTCCCCATTCCGCGGATCGGCAAAAATCCAGGTCGCGGCCGGAGCTAACGTCCTTAGTATTAACATACGCAATCTGGCCCGATTGAAATTTCCATCTCGGGCACGATGATTCGAATTTCCAAACCCGCTCGCAGCGTCGCGCGGCTGTATTCCGACCTGGAAATTGCACGCGCGGAATTACGAGCCGGCCGTTGCTCATACGGTTCAATCTCGAGCACGCTCCGCGATCGGTGTAAATGCCGCTTTGTTGACAATCGCCGCCGTTAAATCATCCCGATAGTAATTCCGGCCGATAATTGGCGGAACTAAATAATCAGCCGGCACGTGCCAAGGCCGTCTTCCCGCCGGGCAAGCGGTGGCCATTTGCATGCGATCCCGTTGCCCGGGGCCAAGACTCGTATTTGAATACCGCGCTGATGCTGGAAAAATACGCTCCGTCCTGGAATTTATTCGCCCTCCCGTGAGCGCGAGAAAAACGATCATTTTCGCTTGATCATAGAGGTGGACCTGTTTTCACCTCGCGATGGATTTTGGGAAGGATCGACTCGGCGTCGAATTCGACGAATGCGCGTTTATTGAGTCGGGAAGAGCACCGAGATCCTTCGATGCTCGTTTCCCGGAGGTCCGATCGGTGTCGTTAAAATCGCTCGAAACGCTTTTAAGCGTGGCCCCTCGGCCCGGCTCGTTAGTCGACCTCTTAAGTATCTGCGGGAGTCATTCGTTACGTTTACGACAGCGTTTTAATTAGCGCTCTACTGTCGGGGAATTATTGCGCGTCATCCACTTCCGCATCCCCGGCGGCCTTGGAGATAATAATTGGCCAATGTGAATGATCGTGGATTAGGGGAAGCTTCCTCGAAGGTGGGCTGAAGAGTAACGATTATTATTATTTTTTCGGTCGACCCTGTCGAATAAGGTCGACGACCCTCAAGCGCGATACCATTTCGTCGCGACTCGCTTCGGTACACGATTTAATTTCAAACGGACTATACGTGTCGTCCCAAAGTATCGTATCCTAAAATTCGAATAATTCAGACTACTGAAAGATTCCATCGTATTACAAATTAAATGTAAAGGAAACCTCTTCGATTAATCGGAAATAACCTCTCTAGACTGATTTAATTCACTTGCTCGATAACTACCGGGTTCCCTGCAGTTTAATAAATTCGAATCTCTTTGCTCTTGGCACAGAGCGCGGAGGTGTAAATCGAACCGAATTAGGAGGCGATAGAAACAATGATGTAACGACAGCAAAGGCGTCGACAGGGATATAATATCCGCGATATATTTTCGGCTACAAAATCACGAGCATTCGAGTTCGAAGGCGTTCGAGTGCGGAGGGCACTAAATACGGCACTGGCGGTCGGCTAATTAAGCGTAACGAGCATCGACCAGGAAAGGTTATTGGAAGGTGCGCGATACGTACGATTTTCTGGCGGCTCGCGTATTATGTCCGTTTAATTAGAAATTGGCACCACTTTAACATCGCGGCCTAACGTTGCCACTCCCCCCCCCCCCGCCCCTTTCGTATAATTCGCGGCACATCGATCGCGCTGCTCATTAAAATCGTCCTCGGTTAATTCGCATTAATTTTCTTGCCTCCCGATCATTAAAACCGTCGCGAATTTCGAGGGAGATTCTGGCCAGGCGCGATAGTGCCGTTAACGTGTTTTTCGCGCTCGGATCATTCGCGTATAATTCAAGGTTCGGTTTTTGCAGCCGCGCATTTTCGCGAATGACCATCGGGGAGTATCGGGAATAATTGAATGTAATGTCGCGAATTACATTTCCGCTCACGTACTCAGTTTCTCGTACGATATCACGACGGGCCATTGTCATCGGTTTGCATCCTCGCTGATGAGTTTAGATATTTACGCGCGAAGCGCTCGTTTTCCTTTCTCGCAAGAATAATGCCAACCCTGTCTGATTATTATTCCCCCTCCTCCTCCTCGATTTCGCTCCTCGATTCAACAATACGGGTTTTGGGTTTGCATTAATGCCCCCGGTAATATCTCCAGCTACAGGTGTACCGGGTGGATAAACAAAACGGGCCTAAATAAACAAAAACACGGTACGGTATCGTGGCTGTGTACATCCAGTCCCTGCACTGCTGCGGCTGCATTAATCATTCGCAGCGGCGCTACGGATTTGCCCTGGCGCCGATAGCGAGGCATGGACGCATTTCATACCTTATGATTTTATCGTTTAAATTATCCCCCTGGTTATCTTAGCGCGACGACCAATTGGCACGGCGCGATTTGGCCTAATTCATTTCGAAGCGTCGACCTCGACTCAAGGGTTGTCGTGTAGAATTAGTCGAAGAGAGGCGGGCGCGTTGTTTCAGGCCGCCTTCGTCATCCGCGCTCGATGTAATTAAATCGACGGGATATTAACGGGCTTTTTTTGCATATTCATTAACAATGCCACAGCGCGCAGCGGCGTGGAATTTTAATCGTCGCAGGCCAGCCTCGGCTTGTTGTTTAATAAAATACGAGTTTATCCGGCGATGAGCAACAACGAAATGCCCGCTCGGGCGATTACAATGGCGCGGGGAGCCTTCCAGCTTGGAATAATCCTACGCGATGATCGCCTAGCTCTGTTAAGTCAACTTAAATAGTAAGTCCGAGGGAGTGCGCCAGTCAAGATTTAACATCGAGTGTACGTGGAATGGCGGAGTGTAAATCCGATGGCTCAGAGCTCCCCCTTGTCAAACGGGCACGCCAAACGAGTATGTACCGGCGCCGGATGCCGAATACTGAAGAAACAAACAGGCAACTTTGCGGAGCGTGTTAGTCTTTCCGCTTTTGACTCTTGGGACGTTTAAACGAAGTCCACACCCCGATCTCCCGGCGCTCTTTGCCACGCGCTTGTGTCTCCCTCTTCGCGTCTGCTTCATCTGCCCGCTCGAATAGGATCGCGTTTATCGCGTGTTACGCTCATCGCATTATCGCGTTGTGATATTATATTTATCGCATATTACAGTTTGCACGTGTACACGCGTATATGTACATCAAGTGTACTATCTTGCTTATGTCGTGACGAAACGATGGACGATACTTCGAATTATAAATGTATAAGGAGATCTTTATAATAAAGTCTCGATTTTTGGGGGAAAAAAGTGGAGGAAGCAAGGTTGTACTGCTAATACAATGAATACGTGCTTTTATACATATAGGTGCACGTGCATTTATTTATATGTAGATATATGAGTGGCGTTCGAAATTGTTTCGATAATGCCACATCAAGGATCAATTAATCAGCAGCACGGAGCGAGTGAGGAGACCGAGGAGAGCGAGTGTAAATTTGATCGCGCATTTGGCGTCATTCCTGAAATCCTGACAAACCGTGATAAAAACCGCGATAAAAACCGTGATAAAATGGTGATAAATCGCGATTCCTGGGGAAAATCGGGCAGCTCGTTACACCGGATTATACCGAGGCACGGATCTGGCGTTTCCAAACAATAATTAGCTAGGCTAAATAATTCCGTATGTTGGCACGTTACTTGAGCGCATTTACGGGCTGCAAGCGGAGTTGATAAACATCTAGTGACATTTCCTAGAGAAAGGCGCCCACTGATGCGCGCTGTTTACATCCATCTTCATTAGTCCCCGGCGGTGCAATTAATCCGGCGTATATCCATATTCAATTACGACCTTCTCTACTTTAAACCACGGTTATGGTTAATTGGATGCCTCGTCTGGGACGTTCTTTGATGCATCGCTTTGTAAAGCGAGATATGCAAAGCGCGCTTCGCCTTATTCGGCCGACATTTTAATCGTACAATACGTCTCAGAGGCCCTTAAATCGAAAGTGGATAAGTGTCCTTGGAGGAAATACCTTCTTACGCTCGATACTTCTGCTCGAAATCTTCGATCGCGAGGTGCAGGAGAAACTTCCTCCTCTTATACGGCCCAGAAGTCGCATCCGCGTCCTTAAAAAGCCCGCAATTCCCGGGGACCTGCCTTGGACCGCCGCAACGACGTACATTCGTTATCAAGAGAATTATACTAATTCGGACAAATTGCCAGGAGCCGAGGTCCTCCACGCGGAAGGTTCCGCAGCTCGACTATCTCCGGCACACGGAGCGGCGTCCTTGGCCGTTATATCGCGATAGAGAATCCCGCATTCTAAACGATAATTAGGAGAGCTAAGTAATTGACTTGCACCCGAGTCGGCATTAACCGGGCGCCTCGGAGCATCCTTCACATTTGTAAGCGTCCTAATCGAGCCAGGGGTGTCCAATTCCAAAAAGCTCCTTAGCTCCTCGCCCATCTTGTCTGCCCTCTCTCTCTCTCTCTCTCTCTCTCTCTCTCTCTCTCTCTCTCTCTCTCTCTCTTTCTACAACACTCTCCCACGGGAGCGCAAAAAATGGCAGGACCTCAAGGAATTCGATACGACAACGCGGCGTATAGCCGTGGCAAAATTCTCGCGGGCCATTTTTCGTATCCGGACAAGGCCTGGACGAGCGTGAGACGAATTTCTCCTCTTGGCCCCTGTTATTTATACCGTAATAGGCGGCGGCGAAAACTGTCCGGACAATTCTTTCACGAGGAGATGGATTGGACGTGAGGGTCTCATCGCTCGGCCTTCTCGGACCCGGCCCCGCCCGACGTTTATTTATGGCGCACAATAAAACGAGGAGGTACACGTCGCCGAAACCGAAAGTGGGACAGTTTTAATCAAGCGGCGGAGAAGGAGGCGAGGCGGCCGTGCCACGGCGAGGAATGTCCCTGAAATTGATTCGCGCTCAAAACTCCATCAATCGGTGTTATTAAGGGAGCGTGACCGGGGAAAGGTGGCCCCATTGTGGACTGGAAAAATCCCCGAGGGAGGAATCGACTTTAATTCGTATTTTATGACCATCGGGAAGCTCCAGGGGGAGGAAGAGGGAGCGGGCCCTGGGAGGTACGAACACGTTTCCAATCGTGACATACGTTTGTCTCTAACGTACGTGTCTCCGGTTAAAGTACATCCGTGATCCGTGGCAAACGTCATCGGAATTTGTACTCCTCTTTTTCTCCTTTTTTCTTTTTTTAGCTCTGGAAACGTCTCGCTCGTGGAATCGAGCGCCTTCTCCCTTTCATATCGATCCCATACTACTGCTTGCGTGATTAATAAAGAAGAACTGTTATGGTGATATTACCTATCATAAAATAGTAACAGAGACGCAGAGTTAAGGAAAATTAAGCAAAGGCAAGGATCGCGAGTAACTCCTTAACACTCAAATTTCCGAACCAGCCAAAATGACAGGATGGTTATTTCTCTGAAAAATCATAGCTCTTTACAACAATGCATTCTTCACGATTTCCCATGATGTTCACGCACTATTTAGATCATTATTCAAATATCCTTTTCCTCTCTTCTTTTTTTAAAGATCCACATAGCCTTCCATATACCCCCCAAACCCGCCCCCTAATTCTATCCTCAAAAAGCGATCAACTATTCATTTCCAATTCATTCCCGTCATCGACTCCAAAGTTCATTTGCCTTACTCTTTACACTGTCCTCCAAAGCACCAGAGCCACAGTATCCCTGTCACGCGGAAAAATCATCAACCAGTCTCCTACCTGAAAGTCCACTATCCACCGCACCAGCCTAGCTCTTAGGATCAGGCTTGTCCACATCCATAACCATATGCGTCCTAGGGCTTGCGCTAATTCAGATCGCCATGCAGCAGGGAGGCTCTATCGTCATCGACCATTCCGTCCCGATTGCCCGCGCTGCCAGTTGCGAAAACGAGGCGCTCGTTATCCGGGAACCGATGCCGAATCGGGGCCTTCCAAACAATAATTAGCCGGGCTAAATAATTGCCGCGGGTCGGGCGCTCCTTGGCGGCTCTCGAAGGGGCGGCGCGGAGGGGGAGGAGGGGGCCGAGAGGGGGAAGGAAAGCGTTATTTGCATACACTCTCGTTAGGCGCCGGGGCTCGGCGCAGGATAATTTGAATATTGCACGTTACTCGCGCTGATGAGACGTAATTCGAGCGTCGGGTACCTCGCGGAACAATTCCGCTTCATGGCGGCGCGGAGGATCGTGAAGGAGGGAGGGAAGAAGGCGCCAACGGAAATCTCGACGAGGAGCATCGACGCGTGGCGCCAGGAGGAGCGCGGACGTATCCCAGGGCCGAAGGAATCGGAGCCTCGATCCCCCTCGCGCAAATTCTTCTTACATTCTTATAAGAGGTGTGTTCAAAAGGTGACCTGACCTTCGTAATTTCGCGGGTTGCATTGGTCTGATTAATCAATGGGATTTTTTTGTTCCACTGGTATACATGTACCTGAGAAGTATCTGTATATCGTCAGTTGTATCGTACCTTTGGTCTGTTATTGTCCGTGGAAAAGCTTACACGTATTTTGGTACTGTTCAAGACTACTTGTTTCTCTAAAAAGTCGTAGAATTCGAATCGAATCTTACTATGAGAACAGGGTAGAATCGCCGCAAGGTCAGACGATCGATAAGCAGTACTCACTACCTACAAGTTCAACTACAGTTTGTAGTTGAGGCGATCCAAAAGAAAGAAACCACCAAAACGAATCGTGCCTTTCGCGGAACGACAATCCACCTACTCGCACTTCACTGCCTAGTCCTAAACGTTTAACCAAAACCACGCGATAACACTGCCGCACGATAATCGCGGTTAAACTCTCGATCTCACGATCTCTCATTAGACGAGGAGACAGCGGCAAAGCTGGGGAGGACATTAAGCAAGGCGGAAAGCGTTTGCTGCGATGGCAGTTGCCGAAGGAGGGCTGCTGAAGGTGACGACTGGAGGGGGAAGAGGGGAAGAGGCGGCGGGTAAACGGTCTTTGGAAAGGGAGCGGGTGCAAAAGTTGGATCGAAGGCAAACTGTTGCGAGGTGAGATAAAAGAATGGAATCGAATAGCCGAAGGGGGAGGCACGAGAGCGAGATAAAGTAGAGTAGGAGAATGTTGTAGAGGAATGCCATTATCGAGAGTGCAATGAAAAACTAGATTTGGATCGGGAGAGAATTGCGGAAGGAGAGAGCCGGAGGTGGCGACAGGGAAGAAGGAAGATCGAGGGGAGGGAGGGGGGACGAGGAGGATGAGTGTAAACGGTCTTGTAAGAGGTTTAAAGGCGGAACCGAGGCGGGGGGATTAGGAAGCAAACAAGGGTGGAGACTGTGAAAAATTGAGAGGTCGAAGAGGCATATTGGAAGAGTCTTGTGGGATAAGAAATTGTTAAATAAGTCATTTCTTTCCCTCGTTATTTTTTGCATTCATTTTTGGCAAGGACTGCCGAGATCATTTGGCCCGGGACTTACTGTTTAAGGTGGCTCCCAAACCACTAATCCTACAGTATATATTGGGTTGTTCGGAAAGTAATTTCGTTTTTTCCCGTCAGAGGACTTAATTACGTTTTTTCGAAACCAACTTCACACTTAAGCCGCATAACCATTATATGTCTTGAGAGCT